>JAFBJT010006951.1:0-12004 GCA_016785325.1 Chascanopsetta lugubris
GCTCCGCCCCCCGCCCCCCCCCCCCGCCCCCCCGACTCCTCTGCTTCTCCAGAACTCTAAACTTCTAGTTCCATTTCATTGTTTTAAGCACATGTGACATTCATTTACCTACACTGAGATATTTTCAAAATATGAAATTACAATTGGAAAACACAGTTTCCATTGTTTGTCCTCGATAACGACAAACACATGATGAATCGATCTTTCCAAATCAGTGGCCCACAGGTGCTGTATCATGTTCTTTTAATACATCCATGATGTCATGTACAACCATGCCAAAAGGTCACAGGTCATCCTGCTTGTGTCTGACCTTGCCCCCCCCCCCCCCTCAAAGAATGACCACTAGGTGTCACTGTGTCCCTCGAGCCCAATCATTCAATCTTAGGATGACCTTTGGCCTCTCTCAGAAAGAACATTCGGTGCCACCACCTCATCCAAACCACAGAGTGGCGCCACCGGCCACCTTCAAGACCTCAGTCCGCTTTCAGCCTCGATTGTCAGCTTCCATGTTTACTGGGCCTCAAAAAATGTCCATTCAATGAATGTAATGTAAATCCTACACACTGTTCCTTTAATTGCAGCCTTACATGTTGTCGCACCACATGCTGATTCATCATAATCACACAGATCTGCTGCGGCTCTGCCGTTTCATCAGAGGAGTAATCAGCTAACATCAATCAGCTGCATCAATCAGCACCCCCCCCCCCACACACACACACACACACACTGTGTCAGCTGCTGCTGCCAAAGTAAACACTGTGACTGATTTGATACCACACACAACGTAGATTGTCCAGTGGGCGGAGACTCAGAGAGCACAAAGGAAAACATAATACAACATAACGGTGACTCAGCTAAAAAAAACATAAAAACCCCACACCAGCACTAAGACAGCTCCACAGGTGAAGAGCAGGGTTCTTCTACCTTGTCAGGCGATGAGTGCCATCAGCTGCAGGTGTGTCGAGAGGAAGCCACGCCCACCTACGCCCACACACCTGATCTGCGCATCCAAAGCTGCCACCTCACGTTGAAGATACTTGTTGTGGAGCAGATGTGAATGTCATGAACTGAAGTATTAAAGACGAATGAATTCAAAGCATTTTTTAGCATTAACATCAAACGTGTGTAAATAATAACTGATTTTTCTTTTCTTTTTATACTTTAAATTGTTGCTGAATGACATTTAATGACTGATGTATGGTTGATATTTATTCTACACACATAAATAAATCATCCAATTCCTCCCTCTGATTTTTATATGACAGAATGATTTTTACATTAAACAAGTGATCGCTGTATCTTACCGGTGAATAAACTGGAGTTTAATCTTGTGATTGTATATTTGCCAGTTGCACTTTTTGCATGTTAGACTTTTTTTTGCGGACAGAATTGTACAATAAATCTTTACCTGATGAATCAACAAGACTCTTCATTTTTTTTTACTGAAATTTCAATATAATCAAGATACATTGATTCATCCATCCATCCCTCAATCCTGGTCTAACAGTCACTTTTTGACCACATGGGGGCAGTAGAAGCAAGTTTTGTACATAACTATTTCTCATAAGAGCACCACATTTACATATGAGCCAGAAAAACAGAAGTTCAATTGAAAAACAAACAAACAGTAATGTACCTGTGAAAATTAGAATGTGCATCGATACAAGAATTAATTTTAAAAAATTTAAAAAAATAAACAGCTGAGCAAACAATTGTAAGTCTATTCGTAACAACAGTCTACAAGTGAGTCATACTCTGTCTGTCCAGCAGGGGGCATCACCGGGTGTCAAAGCCAAAATATGACATGTAGTTAAATCCAATGTGTAGCAGCTGCACACAGCTGGACTTTCAGGTTCAGGGACAGAGTGGCTGCAGCCGCCACGTGAGCGTCCTCCTCGGCCCTCTGAGATCTGACCCGCCCGTCGTATCACGGAGGTGAGAGAGGTGGATGTTTGAAACACCTCTGTAAATCATTTTAAACCCAGTGTTTGTGTTTCTGGCGCTCACGCTCTGTTCACCACGCCGGCTCCGTCAGGTGGGATTTCATTTCACACTCGCTGCATGTGTTCATCCCAGCGGAGAATTTGACCTCTGACCCCGTAGAGATGTAGGTGCTAAAATGTGCCTTTTACGCTACACAATATCTTTTTGGCAAACTGTACTTTAACCTTCCTGTTGCACAATTTGTAAATGAGATGGCCTTGTTAGGTGGAAAGGCGGCAGGGGGTCGGCTGCGTGTGTTTCACGGCAATGAGCTTTTTGGCAGATGCAGCCATTGAAGTGTCTGACAATGACATCATGAAGTGTTTGGGAATGAAAGGCTGGAAACTGTGAGATGCAGAGGGGAGACACAACGGGGGGAGAGAATGACAGCAGCAGTGCAGGAGGTCTGAGGCCATCATTCTCTTCACTGAATCATTTCCATTTCAACGATAATGTGTTCTAACAGGAGAGGGATTAAAGGTCCAGTGTGTATAATTTAGATCAATCAGCGGACTATATTTATATTTGTAATAATTGATTTCATTGAAAAGTACGAATCTCTTTTTTTGTTGTTAGTTTAGAATAAGCCTTTGCACATTTAATACGTCTCTTTACAGTCCGTTATTTTAGATTGTCCTTCTGCTAGTAATTAAGCTATGTACTAATATTCTACTTTGTTAATCTACTTAATTCCATCTGCTGCTGACTCATGTCTTATTTCTTTAACCAGGCAGCTCTGAGGGAGGGAAATTGGACCTACACCACCCTCTGGTGGCAACATTCATTATTACTGGAGCAATATATAGGCACAAGTTTCAAGGGTGACACTTTTACCTAGGTCAAGATTGCACCGTGTACACACACTGAACCTATTTAACAATAAAGATAAAAAGACACGTATCTCAGTGGCATAACTCATTTATTATTGAATAAAAGTTGGACATAAACACGTGCAGACTAAAACCCAGTGTGACAAACTGACAATCCTAAAACGTTTTTGAACACTGTCTGCATCCCCTGCTGTAAAAAATAATAAAACAAATATAAAAGAAATCTGTAGTTTGTTGTTTGCCCTCCCCAAACATGCATGTGTCCAAAAACAGGAAACAAAAAGCAAAGGAAACTTAATCTCACCCGTCAGTCCCTTCATGTGCAAATATATATTGATTTTTCCTGAACGATCACGGTTTTATTTTACATCAACTCATTCGGTCCTTCCACTGCCAACTTTGCTGCTTTTATAAATCAAAGCGTTCACATTTAGTCAGTGGATTATCAATCCATCTTTACACTGTAAATAAGTTTCCTCTTCCCACAGTCCCCAACTTTACATGAGAAACCAAAGACAGACGGGATGGTCGAGGTGTACCAGGAGGAGGAGGGCATGATGGGAAAATAAAGAAAAACCTACAGGTCCTGAACGATGACTCACTGAACCAAAGCCTCAACAAATTCACATGGAAAAACAAAAAACTGTTCAACACCTACAAACAGTCCATGTCAAGCTGGTACTGACTGTTCTGCTGACACACACCTTCACAGTAACACAACAAAGACACAACCTTTGCTAAATATCAGCTACAGGCATGCTGCTGTTGTTGAGATGTGAGAGCATGAGTCAGCAGTGTTTCCAAAGCGCCTCCGATGTCAAAAGCTTTATTCAAGTTTCAAAATAAATCTCAACACAGGTGCGCGTGTTATTTGGCTGAAGCCGACATTAGTCCAGGTTTGATTCCTGTGAGTGCGATGGTTCAAGTATCTCGGGACCAGTGTGAGGAACCGAGAAAACCCATGGTCTTGGTGTCTGGCTGGTGTTCGACGCAAATCAAAATCAAATCTGCCATCTTGTCCATCTCTGGTGACAAAGATTTGACAAGTCGTGTTTGATTCTGCAATCATTGTTAGACATGTTTGCTTTAGAATGTATTCTAAAACAGACATGTCTTTTGTAAACTGTTTACAAACTGGATTCAAACGAGAGATCGAGCAGGACTTGATTTTGTTTTGAGTAAACTGAAAATACTTCAGTGCCGATGAGCCCTGGGGCCGTCTCAGCGCCGATGACGACTGTGCCCTGAGTGGCCACTGCTGCTGTGGTGTTTGCTCTTGTGGCTGCGCTCCCTTTCTCTCTCCCGGTCATAGGAGCGAGACCTCTCCCTCTCCCTCCGGTCTCCTCGGTGACCTCCCCGCTCGTGCTTGTGTTTCTTTGTCGAGAGGTCGAACGAGCCGCGCTCCCTCTCTCTCTCGCGCTCCCTCTCTCTGTCGCGCTCTCTGTCTGACCTGACCGGCGTGCGGGACCGCGACCGAGAGCGCGTCCGCTTCCTCTTGTGACCGGATCCTCCGCTGTTGCTATGGCGTCCGCTTGGCTTAGAGTCACTATTGCCATGGTGACTGCTCTTGGACTTGAGGTGGGGGAGAAGGGGTGAGGGCGGGTGGCGGCGAGGTGAAGGGCTGCGGCTGTGTGAGCGAGAACGAGAGCGAGAGCTGTAGGTCCCTGAGCGACTGCGTCTGCTGTTGTAACTATGGAAACAAAAGTATTGGATTATTAGCCCGGATTCTTTTAGACTATTTAATGAGGGACGTCTTTGCGTATTCTAATGAACTTACTGTCTCCTCGGGGATCTGGATCTGGAGCGGGAACGTGTTCGTGAACAAGATCGACTTCCACTCCTGCTGTTCCTCCCGATCTTTACCTCTTTCCTTAAACTGGAATAGAAAGATCACATCTTAAATGAGCAAAACGTAAAAACTAAAAATTAAAACATATCTTCAGTAAAAATGTTCTTACCCATTGTGTGGACTCTTGTTGACCTGAGTCCGGTTTTCCGGCTCCTTCTTCACTGGTTTGAGCGATTGGGGATTTGGGGACTTCTCCTCTACCTTCACCACATTAGGGGAGCAGGGTTTGGACGCAGGAGAGAAACCGCCCAGTGTGGAGAGCGCAGGGGTTCCGTCAGGGTTCAGACCTTTGGCCTTCAGCTTAGCCTCGGCTAAAAACATCTTTCTCCTCTCCACCTCCTTCTCCATCATGTCGTAGTTAGGCTAAAACAAATCAGAGGAGCAGTCATTATAGGAAGTTTTAATTATTTCAGTCGTGCAGAATTGTTTTTTTTTTTTGCAACTGTGGATGCGATCAGGCTGTGAAAAGAATTGTAAGAAAATAGTGTAAACTAAAATACTTAGATTAACATTTATTACAACAGAAATGATGTTACCTTTTTCCTGGTGTACAGTTTCAGAGTGGTGATGCAGATGTCCTTTATTTCATCTTCACTGGCACCAAACAGGAGGTACCACTGTGGTTTGGATGGCATAGGTATCTATTGAAAAGCACACATCAATTTTTATTCTGCATTAATGTGGATTACCACATAAGGAGAAAATATTTGGTCCGTTTTACATTGTTATTGATTGTAATTTACGGTTACCTGCAGGGCACGGGCAGCTAGGTATATACAGGCACAGGCGATGGTCTCAGCTTGGAACCTCACAAACACATTAGTCCTCAGGCAGTCATTCATGTAATTCCTACAAAAGGCAAACAGAAGAGAGGAACAAAACATAGCATCTTCTCTACACAAAGTCTTACACATACCAGTCAATCTCAAAATAATCCTATTTTTTATTTGGATTTTCTTATCAGGCTCAAAATAAATCTATCATAATTCCTGATAAGAATCATGCTTATTTGTACATGAAAAATACAAACCCACTTAAATGGAAGAGGGTTTAACTTTGCCCTGATGACTCAATATATTCTAAACATAGAACAGAACTGAATTATGCATTTTGATTTGTTAGGTTTAACTTTGTCCGTTTCTCTCTGGGGCAGTCATGTGACATAGTGCTGTATGTCACAGGACAAGCATGACGACACAGATGGGAAATATTCTACTGAAGAGCTGCCAGGACCATTTGACCACACCATGACCCCAGAGGAAGTACAGAAGGACTGATGATCAGGACAATGATACGTGCTGTGTGGGGTGGGGAACATGCAGGCATACAGATGAACATTCATCCATGATGCAGGAGCCATTTCCACTTATGTTAAGGTAACAATGAGGTAAAGAGTATTGATACGAGGACCAAGTTGTTGTGAATCATGAGGAGGGGGTGATGCAACACTTGTCAACTATTCTGACATTTACAATCTGAAACCTGAGAGCAGCGGCATTCGCGTTGACAGAAACGCTCTACTTCCCCATTTCAAATGCATTTCAAGCATGAACGGAGTCCAGAATGATCCCTTTTTTATTTCCACACAACTGAATCCTACTTTGACTGTCTACACTGACATTTGCTGACCACTGTAATCTGCACAACAAAACGGGGGGGAATGCCAGCAGGTTGTTTTGGACGATGGATAAATGCGATTAGGGGTTTGAAAGACCATGTGATGACAGAATGGCCCAAATGTGAATCAGGCAGGTACAGAGCGACGTGAGCATCTATGTACTCTAGGAACATAGAAGTCAAAGACAAATCATGTGTGACGAGAGACATGATGACAAAACCTCTGATAAACTACCATAATCTCACTCATATTAACAGGGGGAACCAAGACCAGGCGAAAACAAAGCACTAGAACTAAAACAAAGCAGTGCAGATCCTTTTCTATAGGCGACACTTCTGCGTTTGCATATACCTGGTGTGTCGATTTCCACAAACACAAACAGTACGTGGCGCCCTAATGGAAGTGTGTCACAATTTAAAAATAGCCTTCCTCACGGGGATTACTTCGTCTACCCTGCCTTAAAACTACAGGCCAGAGCTGAGCTTTAGTGGGTCAGTCTCAGCCAGTGCTACAAGACAATACGAGGCCGCTGGTTTCAGAACGCTGCGCGGGCGAGACAGGTCCTTGGAGGCGAAACCTTAGAACTGGATCAGCCTGTAAGAGACACATGTCTGGACACCACGTCAGTTGGACATAACACAGAATTCTACTGTAAATATCTAAAAAGGCAGGTCAAAAAAGTTAATTCTGCGCTGGCTAAGCTTCACGCTTACTGCTAAATGCAAGTAAACTAGAAAAAAGTCAGAATGTCAATGTATATTTGGCTACTTGGGAATAAGGCATTAAAGTTGAAACCTTTGTGGCAAGACCAAAAAATACAAATCCTTCTTGACACCCAAGAGAAAACAAGACGATGTTGGCTGTTGGGAAAGGCCCGCCCGCCCCCTTCAGTGAATCTCGGCATTGGGATTGGCTGTCTGGAGAGGGGCAGCCAGCCAATGAGGGGAGCTTCCTGAGGTCATGTGGTTGGAGGAGGCAGAGTTCAGAGGTTCTTTATGTGACTTACCAGCATGGACTACCCTTTAATCAAAGAGTAGAGAGAAAGGACAAAGTTAAACCAAGTTCCCTGGGCAACACAAATTAAACAGACTTACAGCAAAGCCATGTAAGGGCAGACAAGATTGTGAGACACCAAACAGGTTTGCAATATATCAAATTGCTCCATCAGAGAAGAAGAGGTGGAAGGGTTAAAAATGGAGTGAGGGAATGTCGCAGTCAGACCTGGGCAAAACAGATGTCGAATGGTTTTCAGCTTTGTGTTCAATGACACACAGGGCACTCGAGTATCACTTATCTGAAAGCTGATGTTTCCACAAATGCCTTTGTCCCATGTTTCTAGAGGACAAATCAAGTGTTCCTCAAGAAATCTCAGCCGTGTGAAACTCATTCAACGTCATCTTTAGCCCAGGTCTGGGGGTCACGTCTTGCTGAATGACACAAGTTGCTGCTGTGGGGGGGGGGGGGCAGTGGAGAGGGGGGGGGGGGGGGTCAGTGGAGAAACAGAAAGGAACTTACCAGGCCGTCTGGAACAGTGTCAGGTTCTTCTCACATTCCAGGACTTGTAGGTATATGACAATGATCTGTAAAGATAATGCATCATGTAAAACCCATTGAGTAATGTCCCGAGTGTGTACAGAGGGAATGCCTCTTATGTTGAATTTCATAGAGGAAATGGTCAAACCTGTAAAAACAGCTGCATGTGAAATGTTTGTGTTGTTAACGCACCTTGTGTGGATGCTTGACGTGAACACAGAATCCCAGCTCCTTCAGGACCCGTCGTTCCGCTTTGATGACTTGGTTTTTGATATTTATGTAGTTCTGATCAAGTGTCAATGGATAGGGAGTCCTAGTTTATAGAAGGAATCAAAATAAAATGATGTTTCCCCCCTTCGCAAAAAACTAAACAAAATTAAAGAAAATTAAGTGCCCTTCTGATTTGTTTTTTCTTTTTCCCGTTTCAACCAACTTCAAGCAACAGGTCTCACTGTTTGCATGCCTGACAGTTTACTGGGGTTTGTGAACTCCTGTGGTTCCAGTGAAAGCTTTTGGGATTCTTTAGAAGGCCTCAACCTCAGACACCCCGCCTCACAGCTTTAGTAGAAATATCATCTCAACACATGATCAATAAAAAAATACTGTAAGCTGTGACGTGTATGCAGCTATGATATCCTATGCTGAAAGACCAAAACCATTCATAATCATACCTTCCTCTCATTATACACCTGAACATCTAACCACAAGTTCTTCTAAATATTAATAATGCAAAGTATAATATAATTACCAAATGGCTGTTTTCTTTACTGGATTCCTACAATTTCTTATTCACCTCCGACAAACAAATACAACAGCGGTGTACAAACAGAAACCAGAAATCAGCTGGTTAATGAGAACATGGAAATACAGGTGTAATTTTGAACATTACACTATTGACAGGCGTGGACGTTGTGAACGTCAGCATCCAGTTTAGTTCTAGGGCAAAGCAGAACAAAAACCTGTATCTGCTCATATTAATACTTCTTAATCTTTATCTTGCACAACTGCATCAGATATCTGCACTCATCTCTATCTCCTTTCAGCTCTCATTTAAAATCACAGCAGTAATACTTCATTCGAGTCAGTAAGTCTTGTACCTTTAGTTACATGGGACGTTAAACACAATCACCATCATGCTAAATAACCTCATGCAAGAAATCAAATTATATACTGTGCCAAACATGACATTTTATAGTCAAGAACTTTAACTTTAAATATTCTGCCTACACATGCCCTAATAAAAATTCTGAGCTTCTGACCATTTAAACAGACTGACTTGACAGAATTCCAAACTGGTGACACTCCTGTGCATGCACTGATCCTAACAACAATCGTAACAGTGATGGACTAAGTGTCAAAGATTCACTTCTACCTTTATCAAACAAGGTGATATTTCTATTAAAGCCATGGACAGCAGTTGGTGAATGGGGGTTTGTTCTTGAAGCACAAACAAAATGCGTGGTGAGGAGCAATCAGAGAAGAGGGCTACTTTACCCAATGGTCCGTAGATTGACGGACAGATACCCAAAGCTTAAGATTGAACAACAGGAGTCCTCAAAGCGCCCGGGGGCCAAGGATTTTTGGCCAACCTGTCATCCCCGATCCCAGTGCCCCACGGTGGCTCAGACCACAGGCGTCTCCCACTGGAGGGGGTGGGGTGGGTCAGGGGGAGGAGATAGACCTCCTCGCATCATGGTTGTCATGCCGACTGCTTCATCTTACGTACCATTCCACATCACCCAGGCTTTGGTAAATGTAGCTGGTCGCTGTTAGTTGGTTGCAAGGGGAAAAAAGAATCCAAGTTAATGCCAATTTCTATACTAATGCCATTTACAGACAATAGCACAAGAGAATAAATCAGTTGCACCGTGTCTTCTAACATATGGCAATTTTTGTGAGGCACTAGTTGGATATACATTTCAGGGAAATGTCAAAGTCTGATGTCACATGTTGACAATTTAACTTTTCAAACTACAAATGAAGTGAAAACTGAAAAGTTTTAGAATGGTTTAGGGTACATGGATAAACAGAAGAGCACTTGCACAGAAAGACAGGATCACCATCATTGCACATTGAATAAAAATTTAAATCAGATACAATCAAATATGTTCAGTGTAACAGACAAACAGTGCTTTGCTGTACTGACATAAAGGTTCAATGTCACTACTTACTTTTTATCTCGGATTTGCCTCAAGTGATGGAACACGTTGATGACATCTCGTATTCGTCGCGGTGCTTCTTCTATCTTGGACGCCAAATTGATACACGCCATGGCGACAATCTGTTGAGACAATCAAAGCAAAGAGTTGGTAGAAAGAGCTCATGAATGTAAGATGCATGGCCAGGAAACAATGAATATGAAAAACAACAAACACAATGTTAAGTCAATCCTATTGGTAATAAATCAAAATATAACAAATTAAGACAGAATTGTGAACTTTAGGAATAATACTTTCTTTATGAAAAAGTGTATCATTAATGTGAGTTGCTTGGTTGCAGATACTGTTATTGCTATCACTCAGGTTAATAAACATGTACGAATTAAATTTGTTTTGATCCGTCTTTTAATGACAACAATTGCCACTTCTCAAGCCAATCGATCTGTTGTTTACATACCCAAATGGTTATCGTAGCGAGTTGCCGCTTGGATAACAGTAAAACCTCCTATGACCTAATGCTGTTCAAACATACGGTGCGACGCATCGACAATATGGCCGCCACATACGCAACCACAACGTTCCGCTGTGCTAAGCTAACACCGCCGAGAACAATCAGCGGCCTGACACATCTCCGATATTTGATAATACTCACCTGAAAGGGGTGCTTGACGAAAGACTTGGAATAGAAGAAGCGATGAAAGAGGACCTGTCCCGTTGCCATGGCCACCTAAAGTGAAATACAAATTTCTATTTGACATCTGATATAAAAAAATACAACTCAGCCTCGCACAATGGACTGCCGCCATTTTAATTCCACCACGCTAGCGTCAAAAGGCTAACGCTAGCCTACAAGCTAACAAGCAGGCCGTCGTGACTGGAGGGCGTTGTTAGCTATTGATATCACCGTGTTATGAGTGAAAAATACACTAGTAATTACTATAAAAGACTTTATAACTGTTTTGAACATCGTACCTGGGGTAATCGGAGAAGAATGCCAGCTGACTGGATCAGTTCACAGCCCAGGATGCGAAGGTCGGTCTCGGTGTTCAAGTCAAGGCCGTCGAGCATCGACGGCGTCGGGGAGAGCCTTTCCTCCGGTATGAGCGAGTTGTCGATCGTGAGACAAACCTCCGAATAGACTTTATCACCGATAAGAATGCCATCATTGTTAGTGGACGCGTTAGAAGAAACAGAAAGAGGACCTGCGGCCATCGTCACACAAGAAGACACAATCGGTTAGCAGCTCTCCTGTTACCCCAGCGGAAAGACAGAGGATCAGGGACACTGACAAACTTAGTGACGTCAGAACGCAGAGGCTTCGTGCACATCCGCCGTGAGAAAATAGTGCCAGTGTCTTGCGGAGTTGTGGACGAGTGTCCAAGATTTTGGTTGTCAAACATTCGAATTTCTATTGGTATAACTTAGATTTATGATAATCAGGATATGGGACTGAAACCCACTGAGGTGAAGGTCATTGTGAGTGCGTCTGCTGTCTGCATTCAATACATATCAATGCCTTTGATGTAAAGCATTCCAGTGACTTTGATGTAAAGTATCCCTGTGACAATTGTGATAATTGTGCGAGACAATTATCATTTATTGTTCAGTTATATGAATTTAGAATCGATTATAAACCATAATTCTACGACATATTTGGAATGGAAGGGGTGAAGTGAGGTGATAATACATGGATCATCATCCTCATGGATCAGGACGAGGATAAATGTTTATTTAGGCCCCTTTTTAAAACACGTTAGAATTGTTACTGATAAACCTTTATTATGACCTGCGTTGTAATCAAGAACATAATACATAATGATTATCAATGTTCATAGGTTTAACAAATACTGAATTTTATTTATGCATTGTGAAAATATACACAGACACAAAATAAAGCTCAAATAATGTAAATAAAAGAAAAATAAATCAAAACACTTTATATTTGCCGTTGACAATGATTTTGCGCGTGCTACTTTCAATAATAGTCGGATTTCCAAATTTTCTTTTATTAAGCATGATATAATAAGAAACT
>JAFBJT010006951.1:22635-71133 GCA_016785325.1 Chascanopsetta lugubris
GACCTCTGCTCTCTCCACCTGAGACATGAGAGGAAATGAGATATTGAGCGTCTGTCAGAGGAACATCACTCATCAGCTGCTCTGTGACACCACACAGATATCACAGAGAGAGAGAGAGAGAGAGAGAGAGAGAGAGAGAGAGAGAGAGAGAGAGAGAGAGAGAGAGGAGGAGGAATAAACCCAGAGTGGGACAGTATGAGCGAGTTAAGTAGTTTGACAGAAAGAGACTGAAAACACACCAAGGTAAACACAGTTAATGGCGCAGAAAGACATCAGTCTGACTTGCATTTGGTGCCGTGCACCATTAGACAGGGCAGGACATTCTAACTGTTTTCATCACAATATGAGGAGGGAGGCAGTAATCAGGGAGTCACATTATTATTATGATTATTATTATCGACACTGACACCATTTCTGTAAAACTGTGCGGTTTTAGTTCACTAGCCATAATCTAATTTCTCATTAGAGGGCTGCTCTCTCGTTCTGTCTCCCATCTCACCACTGGGTGGCAGCAGATAGCTTCCAAACAGGCTAAGTGGATAGAGTGAGGCATTTAACAGAGCATCACTCTCCATCTTGTTTACCTACCGACAGAGCGAGCCGCTATTTGATTTCTCCCTCGTCTGTCATTTGAAACAAAATAACGATACGGAAAAACGGTTCTTGCATAATAGAGAGGAGAGCGTGTCTCATGGAAATGGAGGGGGAAAAATAACAGTCAAGGCGCAGTCACTGGCAAATACAGGGAATACAGAATGTGATTTTCAGCAGCAGCCTGAGAAATGAATGAGGTTCTGGGAAAAGGCAGAAGGGAAGAGACGGGACGAGGTTTGGCTGCAGTGGAACTGAAGGAACCGTGTTAAATTCGGAGTCATTGAATCCAACATTGTTCAAAATCAGTCATCAGTCATTAAATCTGGAACTAAGAATATCAATATTCTATGATGTGTCTCACTGCCAGTCAGCATATCACATAGTGACTACATCGAATATCATTCTATAAAATTACATTTGACATCATTGCATTCTAAATGAATCCGTATGTGTGTTGTCTTATATATTCCAGAAAAGGTCCAGCTGGGTCAACAGAGCCTCCATCTTAAAGCACCGTTGCATTCCTCTGCACTCAGGCTGTGACCTTCCCCTCCTGGGCACACATAACCAAACACACCATGGAGAATTGAACCACTGTGACAGCTTTCAAATTCCTGGGCTGCCGACACCTTGCCCACCGCAGGGAGCGTTTCAGACGGGCGCCAGGTTCTTTCTCCTTTAAAAACTCCATTTACCTCTATTTATTTCCTCCCTCCTCTTCCTCTGCCATCTTCAAAGCCCCTGCGATGAAATGTGAATGCAAATCTGAGGGCGCAAAAGCACCGGGATGCACCCCACTCCACTGAAGAGGCACGACACTAAACACCGGGGCAGGATTGAAACCAGATGATTGGCGAGGGGATTAAGAATGACAGATATGAAATAATGGGATGGAGTTGGACTTGAAAGCTTGCTTGATCTTTGCCTTCCATCATCCCTGCCTGTACTGCCCTTCAAGGAAGGCAAGAAAGGGAAGAGAAGAGGAAGAGGTCAACCATTTTCAGCAACCCATTCCTGCACAACATCAGGACCAAGGTTCTGCATCTGTTGTGCAGTATTTGGATTAAACTGCAAGTGGTTGGCCACACCCTCAAACCACACCTGCTTTCAGCATTTAATCTGCTTTTGGCAGAGCCACATCTGAGGCAGAGGATCAAGGCTTGAATGGAACCCAGTGGAGGTTGGGTGCAGAGGTTCGATTGCAACATCCACCGTCAGGTTGCCCAAACAGCAGGCAATCCAAAGTACAAACCCTGTGCCAAGAAGCAGCATGGACCATCCCTCCAGCCAGTGGCTCAGGAGGCTCACCCTGATCTGATAAGCCCAATTAAAATGCTGAAACATCCAATAATGCTACAAGTGACTATATATCCCTAACATCTGATGGTGGTTGGCAACCTTTCATCAAAGGAAAAACTAGAAAATCCTCACGCGTACAGGGTATATATATACCGCCTTGGCCTCATGATTTGAAATAAAGGGCCTCTAGTCCAGTGTCTGCTGTGTCCGGCCCCCTCACTGATGCTGATCTATCTGTAGTGATGGATCTGCGGTGATCCCTCCTCGCCTCATTGACGCCAGGCCCACAGGGACCAGTGGAGGAGTGTGGCACGGGGGGGGGGGGGGGGGGGGCGGAGGGGCGAGGGGGGAGCGGGGGGGGGGGGGGGGGGGGGGGGGGGGGGGGGGGGGGGTGCAGCATGAGAAGATGTGATTATCCAGTCAATCAGCTCTGACCGGCTGCATGACAGAACTGATGCTGGTCCTACCCGCTCCTGACACTGTGACTCACTCAGGTGGAGGGGACCAAAACAACGTCTTGCTGACTAAGCAGCATGTCTCGGCCATCACCGGCGGGCTTCAAAGCTGCACGACCCGCCTGACCGATCGTTGCCTTTCTAACTGAAAACCGAACGTTTTAAACAAAGCCGGGTGAAACGGTGTCAAAACATCACATGGAGGCGGTTGCGCCGCTGCTGCTCGCTGAACACGCTGAGGGCTTGTTGCTCCATGTGACTGCCGTCGCCTCGCTGAGACGAGAGTATATTTAGCAGCGGCTGCGTAATCGTGTCATGTTAGCTACCTGCTGGCTTGACGGGAGAGTCCCTCAGCCTCGCTGCAAACTTTGGAGGATGTTCAATGTTTATTCACAGCTTCCGACTGAAGTTGCCAGAGTTGTTTACAAGGATGGCTCGACCAACGCGGAGCAGCCTCCTCGCGGAGCTAATTGATCGGAACCACAACACGGCGTCGTCATAATTAGCACTTCACTGTCCCTCGTACTCACTCTACACTGATGTATGCGTACAGTACAGCACGGCATTCAGGGTTATTGGATGAGCGATTCTTGCAAAAAGGGAGGGGTCTGTATCTGATTCTAATGTCATATTTAAACCTTACGTCAGCCTGCAGATTTGCATTCTACAAACGGGTGCACTCAAAAAGCATGGACTTATTTTGGGATTATACGAGGAGGGGTGAACAGAACAGGCGGTTTCCATATCATCCTTTATGTCATCACAATGAGGAGGCATCCCTTTCCACTGAGAGCCAGAGCTTGACTCATCAATATGGTAATATTTCCCTCACATAACACAAACATGTAAGAAACTGTGCAACTAAGTTCTTTTCTAAACTATGGTTCTTAGGGATTTCACTCCCATTGACAGGCTAGACAGGGTGAAGTGGGGACAGGGAATGAGTGATGACATGCAGCAAAGTGCCTGATCAGACCAAACCCACAGCTGCTGCAGGAAAGCTTAGATCATTGTACATGGGGTCTGAGCGCCTCTGACATCAGGGAATGTGTAGGTATAGTTGCATGATTCGGCGTTGCAATTTGATGTCACTAAATCCTACACATTATCCCTTTAAATGTTTTTACTTAATAGCTTATAAATTAATCTGTGCAATTCCAGACTAATGTGCAGTCTGTTCCCGGGTGTGCACGCTCATACTAAATTATAAGTCATATACTCTGTTTACGCTATAAAATATTATCATTACAACGTATGCTCCTCTGTAGTGTATTGACTATTACTGCCGTGAGAGAGCACATTTCCATATAATGTAAGTAACACAGATTTAACTTATCTGGTGTTGCTGCAGATAAAGATCATCTCACAGTTTGGGTCATTTAAATCAAACCACAAAACTACAGAGTTGCTCTATAATATTCGACATAATTCAAACACAGATATACTGAACACTATAAATGCTCTCTGTTTAACATATGTTGATAGGAATCCGTCTATGGTGCAGATATGCACTCGCTCCCCGTGCGCCAAATCCTCCCTCATCCATCAACCACACATGCACTCAGGTGTAATATCCATGTTAAACGATCTCCTGCATCTTCTCCATGCAGAGCAGGTCATAAATGAAAGATTGATGTGTGTAAAAGATCAATTATGAGAGAAAAACTGCCTCAGAAGGTCACAGAGAATCAACACATGCAGTTACCCTCGTCTGCATCCTGGCAACAATCGGAACTGTGATTATCCAGCGGTTGAAGTGAATGAATAATACAAGTCCATAATGGAATCTGTCACAAACTATTTTTAGATCATATTTTTAGTTTCTTGTCACTCAGAGCCTGTTAACAGTGTTTAAGTGGAAGTGGCAGTGTTTTCTTCAGACAGCTCCGGGCAGCCCCAGGGAACCGGGGTCCCTAATAGACAGTGATGTGTTCTTTGAGTCGCTACTGAAATTCTCCATCCACAGAGCTGACCGGAGCTGCAGCGCCTGACAAGACACATTAATTAACACTGGGGAAGAAATTAGGATAAAAATAACTCAGAAAAATAACAACGTAGGGGGGGAAAGAAAGAGAAAAGGAACTAAAGACTAAAGTGAGAATGCACATACTGGCTCAAAACAGTTATTTCCAAGAAGTACAATTAAACATAATATTATGACACATTTAGGCATGGATCTATTAAAGAAAAAATATCTCTCTTTTTCTCTCTGTGTCTTACTTAAACATTAACTCTCCTCGCAAATGTTGATGCTTTCATAGTAGTTTCACTACAATATACAGCTGCTTAATTATGCAGGAAGAAAAGTACATTTTGCTTCCATCTATAAAACATGTTATTCCTCTGAGTGGAATTTTTAAATATATGAACAAAGCGTGTTGAGAAAATGTACATCGACAAAATTAAGACCAATAAAAACACATGTCAACTTGACATTACTTAAAGGATAAAACAGACTAATGCTTCGTATTTAGATTGTATTATTCTAACAGCCTGTGTGTAGATCATCAACACACAACACAAAGCCTATACATCAATATTTAAAGTTGATGATTAAAGCAATTCTCGAACTAATCACAAGTTTCTTATTTCTGCAGCTGGCGACGGTAACTTTTAATTTCTAAGAAACTTCATTAACACTGGAGGATAAAGAAACATAACAGTTACTGCCCACTTTAAGAACAGCTCTGAGTACAGATGCTAACTTGCCATTGGCAAATGAAATGTGACTATATAATAATAATGATCCAGAGGAAATATATATATATATATTGCTTGTGGGATAAAAGGCAACCAACACTGTTTTTTTATCATCTCCAGCTCTAATTGGCATTAATAGGAAAACAAGGGTGGGTGTGCTAATTTCTTCCTAATACTCAAGAATTTCCAGCACAACGCTGTTTTGCACATTCACCTTAGGGCCGTCACAGCATATATGGTCATCAATGTATGTTGAATACTGAATAAAGTCAAAGATTTGCTAAAATATTACAGAATTAAGTTTGAGAGACAATATAGTGGATTCACATACATCACAGTTTTTACTTGGGACTGGAGAAAAGATTATGAGGCACGTTACCTTGGTAACTTAGACTTTTTTAATAGGGCTAAAGAGTTCAAAGAAACTTGCACTCGTTTTGATGAAAACAGGCTCCTATGAAAAACGAATCAATTGTAGCCATATTTGTGGTTGTGTATAAATGATACGTTGGCATCAGCTCAATATCTGGCTCCAGATCAACCAATCACAGCCTTGGTCATTCCACCTGGGGATTGTGGGAAGGCTTCTTTCATTTTCAAAAAAGATATTTGAACTTTGGGCTCATATAACGTCATTTCACCCTTGGATGATAAAAATTGTGACTGATGATTAAAGACTCTATTGGAACCCCTCGGTTCAGTTGGTGAAATGAGCAGAGATCATTGTTAACTATAGACAGAGAAGAATCAAATGACAAGCAGTGGAATCTAGACACACACAGATAATGCCTTCAAACCATCCTCATAAGACAAGAATGACCTTTTGAAGCACCGGCATGGGGGCGTGGGGTGAATTAGAGCTTAAAGCTTTGTATTTGCATACACAAACAAAGGATGCAATCCAAGATGCATGAACAGTGCTATTTAGCATTTAGAAAGGTGTTAAGACGGGCTGGCTGGAGGTCACATCATGTGATTGTGCACGGGGGCGTTTTTGTTGTGTGCGGGTCTTTCGCTTATTCTCATCAGGCGACGACCTTCAAATACTGTGCCACGAAAAGATCAGAGACTCTGGCCCATTCAGAGACGGACTCGTCCTTTTATAGAACCTGTGACAGCAGCAGTGCATCAACCGCGCTAAACTGTCTACCTCCTGTTTGAACGCACGGATACCGAGAGCGAGTCTGTCAATCCAGAATCGTTAAACAGGAAGAGGGCTCGCGTATTATGACTCCAGAGAAGTATTTATTAATTCATCACTGTTCCTGAATAATAAATGTCAGGGATATTTACCTCCCAAAATATTGCAATGTAACCTCTTTGTTGAGACACACACGCACACACGCTCGCACGCACACGCGCGCGCACGCATGCACACACAATGTGAATCCCTACAATAACAAGATCTATTTTCTCTCTCTCCCTCTTCATCCCTCTCTTTCTGCTCGGTGAGGCAGGTTAATGAGAATAATAAAATCACACTCTGTATTTCCTCTGCGCCTCCGATGGCCTCATCTCTTTACAACCGCTGTGAAATACTGATCCAAAAAAAATATGAAAGGGAGTGACAAGGGAATCGTGCGCGTCCAAAACGCGGGCGCTTTCCAAATCAAGCATTTTATGTCAGCCCCGAAAACTTGAGTGAAAAGGTCCGTTAATTAGAAACAACTCGCTGCCATATTTGGGTTTGTCATTAATTCAAGCCTCCCTTCTCCTCTTCCTCTTCCTGATCATTGGGCTCCTGGACTGCAGCCATTCCTACAGAGCCTTTAAAATTGGTCTGATAAAAAGTTACATCTCTGTCAAAGCAGAGTGCAAGTCAGATCTATTCCAGAGTGCTGATTGAAGTCCAAGACTTTAGGGTACTTCATAAAGTGGCTGTGTGAGTGTGTGTGTGTGTGTGATGGGGGGGGGGGGGGGGGGGGGGGGGGGGTGTGGTGAGTGCAAACCTGGCAACGTAAAAACATGGCTACAACATGAAGAGACAGTATAAGAGTCAGAGAGGAAGAAGAAGAAGAAAAGGTGAACAGTGACTTACTGGTGGTACAGTTAATCCTGACACAATCTAGATGGGGAAGAATAGATGAGAGATAAATTCATCTTTCAACGTTACAGCTGCAGACATCATTAAATCACACAGTCCACCCCTCTGGGGACGCACACACAGACACCGTCCGTCCTCTCATGCTCTCCACCCATGGCCCCGGCGAGACGGTCAGAGCGGAGCCGCAGGGGAACATGGCCGCGGCCATGTAGAGCAGGGAATCGTGGGAGGTTTAGGGGGTTCAGGAATTTGGCATTGCCTATTAAGATTTTAGTTTTTAGTGCCAGAGCCAAAACTGTTGAATTGTGGAATATTATTTTGGGTTCAGCCTGGGAACATGAGATTTCGGACAGTGTCAGGCAGGGCCAGGTGGGAAATATTTGGATTCTGTAACATCCCTGTTATTCCTTCTCTATCCATCTGGTCTATCCATTAAGTTCACCTATTTCTATTAGGTCCAATAAGCTTTAACTCCTTTACACTTGGTGATTTTCATTTTTGCATCTAGACTTTAACATTTAGTCTATTTTAATTTATTTGACAGACATGGCTAGATGAACTGAATCACCCATGATCAATCAGGCCGATTCTATGTCTCATCCATGCACAATTCCAGTTTCAGTAAAATGCATGAGACATAATTGGATAAAAAAAAAAGCTTTAAGTAATTATAGCCCACCTTGAATAATGTTTCTATCAGCCAGGAACATATCAGACAATAAGTGGGTGCAGTGCCACCTTGTGGCCCGACCCCTAGAGCCACCCCTGAACATAACATGTATTACTATCCAATTCAAAATAGAGAAAAATAACATCTGACATTAACATTCTGCTAACAAGCATCAGATAACATGTTCATCAGCTATCATTAATAACACATCACTCTGAAAGGCTCCGCTCTGCATAATGTGGAGTTTAAATTATACATTTTTTGATGAGACTTTTAAAGTAACATCTTAATGGACGGGCTTGAACATTGACTATTTTAAATTTGCCTTCTAATCCAAAGTAAAAAAGACTCTTCTTCCTCCACCATCGGAGACGGGTGGAGCAGCGGTAGCGGCTTGTGGCGGCCTGGTCATCATCACTGCCACTACAATAACAATCTCATCTTGCTGAGCGCCTTGTAGACTGCCACTATTTCTGTCTTCTCCTTTCTACCTCTGCGTTTCCTGAGGCTTAGCCTGTGTCGTGCTCAGAGAAAGGTGACCCAGATCAAACTCCCCTCTCTTCCGTCCCACTTGGCCCTGCCTGTCGTGTGTTGTCAACCACAGCAGAAAAGTGGTCGCAAACAGCCAGAGACCAACCACCAGCTACAGGCCTCACAGGGAATGCTCTTGGTTTGTTGTTTTCCGGGCGGGCGAGACGAGAGAGACGGGGGCGTGGAGATCTGACGGACGAGGAGCTAAATGTGAACTAAAGGAAAGTGAAGCGAGCCTCTGAAATGTGCCAAAAATATAAAAGGTAACACGATGACCAGTTATTTTTGAGCAGAAGGAAGCTTCTGTCTTACCGAGGTGGGACACGTGCGTCCTCGTGACTGTCTACTTTGTATGCGCGGCTAAACGGGTCCGTTTAGGGAGCCCATCTCTGTTTAGCCAGTGGAAAGGAGAAATAGATGACTATCGTTTAGGCAGCATTTCAATGTTTGAGGGAGATCAGACTTTTCACAGGGATCATTGAATCCCTTTCCAAGCAAATAGGAGCACACATGCACATTTAGGCTTGCACTGAGTTTCTCATCTCATCCTCACTTTTCTCTTTTTGCGATAGGGCCAATGGGACCTGTGCTCGTTTAAGACATATTTGCTGCTTTTCATGTGATTGAAGTGCACAGGTGAACAAATGAGCATGTGTGTGTGTGTGCCACTAAGGGCTGAGTTATACCAGCTAAACCCCGAGCTGAGGGAAGGTGCGATATTAAAAAACACAGAAGAATTATTAGCTTCCTCATATAAACGGATAATAAAAGCGGACACGGAAGGAAACTGCGGCATGTGTGTGTGTGTGTGCGCGTGTGTGAGGGAGAAACTCCCCTCAGTGCAATAAAACATGTAGGGATGTTGATGTGGGGTCAGTTGATAGATGGGGGCGGTCAGCATTCCCTGCTGGGCAACAGTAGCTGTGTGCTCCACTGGCAGTGAGCGCAGAGCCGCAGACTCTTGCCATTGAAAGCCATTTTTACTCCTTCTATTCAAAGTGTGTATCATGTACAAATAATAGCTGTGCGTGTGTGTGTGTGGGTGTGGGTGTGTGTGGGCGTGACTGTATGTGTGTGTTGGAAATCAAGCTTAATATAGTTGTGTCTGACACGCGACTGCGCCGCAGCGGCCAGCCGGCGAGCGTCCGAGGCGTTACCTAAATTGACAGTCAGGCGGACGCGGCCGCTCTCCAGCTCGAGACGCAGGCTGTCAGCCGAGTCCCGAGACGTGGTGGCTATTAGGATGCCGTAGGCTCGCTGGGAGCGGAAGCGCAGGGACACGTCCTCGGCCTCTGTGTGCATCACCACCGGCAGCTGGACCTTCATAAACTTGCTGCCGTCATAGCTGAGGATGGTCGCCTCTGCGGGGAGGATAAGGGAGAAGCAGAAGAGATAAGTGACAGAGAAAGAATGGACAGCAGACATTAGCTTTATGGAAAATGGGGCTGACTCGGGGGCTGTCAGCTCAGTGCAGAATGATGTCTTATTTGTAAAATGTGATTTAGTGCCGGAGCATGGAAATACATTAGAGGGAAGATGCGAAGTGGTGATAATGTATTCAAATACAGACCTGTGATTCAGAGGTCACCAAACACAGAGAGAGAGAGAGAGAGAGAGAGAGAGAGAGAGAGAGAGAGAGAGAGAGAGAGGATTGTGTTTCTGAGAGAGAAATGCACAGAGATACGCCCACTGCAGGGTAACCTCTGCACACCGACTCGTCCTCCAGCTCCCAGCCTGTCCACAGAGGGAGGATTAAACCACCGAGCAGACAGACACGGGGACAACCCGCTATCGCACAGGACTCTGCATTGTCTCCAGGGGTGTTAGTCAGACGTGTGGATTTTTTTAAAAGGCAAATGATGAATCCAACAACTCCTAAAGACCCAGGACAGAATATATATTTCTACCATGCAGTGGCTCGATTTTAAAAAGTACGTCATGCCAACAGTATATATGACGTATGGACAACTGACGAGTTGGGATGGACTCGGACCAAAAATCGGATATAATATCCGGGTTTGGGGTCAGTGCAGTGGAGTGTATTGTAGGGCTGTCACCTCACAACAAGATATTACTCAGTTAGAATCCACATTTCATTTTCTGCCTAGAGTTTCTAAGGCTTCCTCCCACAGTTCAGAGATATGCAAATTTGGTGGATTTGTTCAAAGGCAGCACAGCTCTGATGAACTAATGACCACACATGAATGTGGCACAACACAGGGAAGCCAGTTCCTCGTGCTTCCTCTCAGCAGTTCACAACATCGACAAGGAACTCTCTCCAACGGAGGGTAATGTGAAGACTTTGGCCTGAGAGGACAGATGTTATGACAGAGGAAAATAAAATAAGACATTTTCATCAACCAAGAAAAATGATCAGAAGAATTCAATGAGTTCACCTCGATGTTGTGTTCCCATCAACGACAGCCTGAGCCACACAAATTAAAATCCAAGTCAGTTACAGAGGTGTCATGTCAAGCTGTGAACGGCCATTAAAGATGCAAGTTATTTGAATGGATTAGTAGATTCATTTAACCCTCAACAACTCAACAACTGGGGTGGGGTCAGTGACTGGCCTGCTTAACATAACAAGTCACTACAGACGGACCTGGAACCTCTTGAAGGCCTCTCGCATGAGAGGAACTTAAGCAAGTGAAGTGCTCCACTTATGCTACTGAACATACAATGATCTTGATGACGGAGAACCTTCACAGACCTGCCGTGTAGCTACGTGGAATCAGCTGGCCCCATCTACCCCATGAACGTAAAATGGTGAGTGGAATGGATTAGAGTTTGCATCTGATTCTGATCTTTCTAATCAAGAACAGCAGAGAAAATGTTTTGGCTCTGAAAACTCCTGCAGGTGCAAATGAGCGAGGAAAACATGGGGTCTTGGTTCGAGTGTGGACACACAGTTGGGGTTTGGCACAGTTAGTTTTCTCTCAGGGCTCCGCCAAAAAAAACAAACTGTGACCTGAGCTGCACTCTTAATATGCACAGACACATCATCCAAGAACAGTGCAAATACTTGTCACTCATCTGACTGACAGATGACACAATACCAAAAGTGACAGTTCCTCCGACTCCCTCCTCGGTCTGAGCCCACCCTGTCTCATCGGTGCCGGTTTGAGTGGTGGACTCCTTCAGTGAAGGAGCAGGGGACATGTAAACATGTGTAGGACAAAAATAACAAAAGGTATTAAAGGTGAGGTAATGCTCAAGTGGCAGCGCTGCACCTGGCATTTTTGTGTGTGTTGCCTGTAGTGGCAAACTACAAAAGGGACAAATTGGTATTGACTGGTGAGAGAAAACTGTGACAGAATCCAACAGTCTGAGGACATTGAATATTGAGCTTCTGCTCAGGGTGACTGCGTTTCCTCAAAGCATTAAGGAGCCGTCTGGAGAAATGCAGGGGAGATTGTTTAATGCCGGCAGGAGGTTGTAACAGCATTTCCGGTTGTGTAACTAAACCAAAACCCAATAACGGAGCCATTACTGCAGCTGCAGAGCCACCACAGATAGAGGGGTGAGTCGGAGGAGGAGGATGAGGAGGAGGAGGTGGGGGTGATGGGGTACCAATGTACACACACACACAAACACACACACATCACCACTTCCTCGTCACACAGAGCCAATGTCACATCCATCCCCCCGGGACGACTCCGTCACATTCCTCACCCAAATCCAATTTCTCAACGCCCTCCTGGGGTACGCTGCAAACGACAGGGGCGTGTGACAAACGAGTTCTCGCCGCTAAACTGCTTCCTGCCGGGCAGCTAAAGCAAAGAGCCGCCTTTTCGGAAACTGTTAGCAGACGCTAAGAAAAACAGAGCAACTGTGCAAACTTGTAAAAAAAGAAAAGAAAATGTTTACCATTGCGACATTGGCCAGCGCTCGGAGGATTCCCGAGCTAATTCTCGATTTGTGACTTTACTTCACGCCGCATCAACATAAACACTCGCTATCTGATGCTGGCAGCGTGTGTTGACGCTGGGAAGACAGGATGTGAAAATCATTACAGAGAAACAATGAGTGACAGATCCGAGTGTGGCGCTGTATAGAATCTCTGCTCTGGCGCGAACCCTGCGTCTTTTTAAATGGCTGTCTGAAAAAGGATCCATTATAGTTGAGAAGAAAGTGCTCAAGGTAAAAAGCAGAGAAAACAAAGGCAGAGAAATATCAAGGGGAAATGGACAAGAACGATCTTCTGCGTCAGCTCCGCTTCGTTAATTTCCAACTGTTCACTGGGTGTCGTGGAGTGAGAGATTTCATTATACAAACAAATACCTTCTGAGAATCAAGGAGAGGAGAGGAAGAGTGACCTTTTGTGGCTTCTCGTCTGAATAATGAACATTATACTCCATTATTTATTTCATGAATAATGGTCTCGGGCTGGATGGGGAGATGGAATTAATCACAACTAGAGTAAATATTGAATTTCACCCCAGATGTCGCCTCAACTGACATTTCATGAGGTTGTCTACAGTGGCATTAGGAAAAAAAAACGGTAGATAGATGGATATGAAAATATGGAAGGTGACATGTGAGGGAATCAGCACCTAATGCAAAGTGAGCACCTGTCAAAAATCCAATTCTGGAGGCCCAGTGGTTTTTTTAATGGCACTCCTGTGTTTAATATCAAAATAAATTGAGAGGACTGGAGTTGGTGTGTCTGCCCAGCAGGGGGCCGTCAGAGAGGAGACGGAGTGCACCGAGCTAAACCAACCATCCCCTCACATTGCTTTTTGGATTTTTGCAGGGAGCAGTGGGGGCAGGATGAGGAGGGGTAACAGCCATGGCTGTAGAACTAACAAGGGGAAGCAAAGGGAGGACAAACACATACAGCTCTTCCTGCCCCCCCCCCCCCACCACCCCAAGGTGAACATGCTGCAGGAGCAGGGAGAGCTGTCAACTGCATGTCACCGGGCTGCAGTGTCCCACAGTGTCAGGGCACCAGGCTCCATCCTATTCAAAAATTTCCCAACCGCCACAGGCTCTCGGAATATCTGTGTTCAACATCCACAATAAACAGGACCAAATGGCTCTGAGATATCATACATAATTCAGAGCTGCCCACGTCTTCCTCACCACAGCCTCCTTTGGAGAAGCCAAGGAAAAAGACTATTAAATGTGTGAGGGGGTGGTGGGGGTGTGTGTGTGTGGGGGGCTCCTGATATCTACATGGATTCATCGCTGTCATCGTCTTGTGCTTCTTCTCAGCGACCGCACGCCGACGTCACGAGGGCGACGGAGACGGAAAATGGATCAGCGGCTGGATCTGCAACCTCAGCGTCTGCTGTCAAAGGAGGAGTGCGACGGCCAAGATGGTAAAGATTTAGCATGTGTGAATTAACTTTCTCAGCCCTCTGAGACTATTAAAGGAGAATTACCATTTAATTTAATGATTTACAAGTTAATCTTCAGTCCTTGGCCGTCGCCGCTCTATCGGGCTCTTTTCTACAAGAGCTATTATCATAAGCTGTAGGAAGTCACTCTAATGTCGGAGTTTGTGTCTCCTTTAGGTTTGTGTATTTAAAAAACGCCAGCGTTTGTTTTACCCGTGGCCAAACCACTGTGCCTGTGACCCGCTTGAATCAACCCACAGCGTTTATACTCTCACAGACCCATTTTCCATGTTTGTCAACCAGTGCTGTGTGCATCTGTGTGCATGGCTCAGGGGCGTGAGACAACCAGTCCTCTCTAATGTGTGACTTTACTGGAGTGTGGTGAATGGTGACTAACGCACAAAGGACACAGCTAAAAATGTGTTTTGCTGCTAAAGACCTCGGCCGCATTCCCCCTTTGAGGGCATTTCACAATTATGCAATAATATTCTGCACCTCTTGGCTTTCGCTTCGGACCAGCGGCGAATGGCTTCATGCTCTGAAAAGCATCGCACGTCCTCAAAGATGCGTTTTTTCTACAGTTGTGGCGATTTGCATAATCTGCTGAGGCATTGTGTTGTGGTCGGCGTGGTCTGTGTTTTCCTACAACTGTTTTGGGCACATTTACACTGAAATGCTATGAACTTGTGACCCGAGGACCTTTTTTGCTTGAATGTGCTCAAAGACAGTACATATGCACTTGAGCCTGGATCTATGTATTGATCTCAAGTGTTTTTCTATCGCAGCCACGCTGCATTTGAGGAAATGCAGGTGCTGTCAGCGCTCAGAGCCTGTGTGTCACATCTCATTAGGGAATATGTGCATGTGCCGCAACGCACCTACTCCACCATCTGGGAGGCTGCCCCACCCCCCCAACTCACCGCAAGACTAATATTTGGGCTAATTAGCAACTGGAGGAACAATGCAGGGGAAGACATTTGGGATGCGAGGGGGGAAAAAGCTTTGTCTGCTTAATTAAAACCTCTCAAAATAGGACAAATAGGCTTCATGGTTCTCTTCCGAAAACTCCACCTTCCCCCCATGCTCGTCGTCTTCCTCCACTTCCTCCTCCACCATATGCAGTAGCTATATTTTGCCACCGGGTGGTACACCATGCATGGATAAGTGAGGGCTGGGGTAATTCTTTTGACAGCTCCTCGGCCTGCTGGTGCCTGCTTCATCCTACCAGCGCATGCAGAGGCAATCTGGAGCCATCAAAACAGCTGGCAGCACACCGGGACCCATCCTCCGTACCACTGCTCCCACTCACACTCTTGCCAGTCTTGTGCGCAGGAGCACAGGCAGCCAGGAAGAGAGAGAATTGGACAGGGGAGGAGCGGAGATGCCAGCGGATGCTCGGAGCGTGAGGAGGGAAGAGAAGGAGAGGTGGGGTCACGGCGGCGGAGACCGCTGCGACATGCAACACTTCTGTGACGCAGTTCCAAACACACACACACACACACACACACACATACATGCAGGTTTGTTGACACTTTCACATGATGACAGGCAGGATTAGAGGTTTTACTTTAATTCACTCTGCAGATAAGTAATTATCCACCCAGAGTGAAACCACGTGTGTCCCATGCTCGCTCCCACCTCCCTCGCGTACTTTGCCCTAATTCTTGTCAACTCATTAGCCAGAATGGAAAATGCACATTTGGAAAAAAAAATAAAATCAGAGCAGTTGAGCCGAGTCTAACTGACAGATTCGTCAGAGATGGAAGAGATTTAGATCCTCTCGTTTGTGAAGTCCTTCAGCTGAAATATTAATTTCCTGCCGGAGCGTAGAGTGCATTTCTGCATTCAGACAAGTGGTCACACGCCATCAGACGACCGCCTTTAAAACAAATACTTAAAAAAAAAGAAGAAAGAAACACAACCTCTTGTGCCGTTTGACTCAGCAGATTTGCATCAGCCACTTTCATCTCACTGTCACCAGACTCAGGCTCCAGCTCTGGATAAGATGAATGACTCGAGTGCAGGAGGAGCAGCACAAGTGGAGGTGCAGAGAAATGTTAGTGCGTAGGACGTGTTACATGCCAGTGAAAGGTTCCCTGCCGAGAACATGTTTGCGGCTGTCGTCCCAGCGCAGATGCATCACACTGTTATAACACTGTCACATGCTCGAGCTCATTTCTGAACATTTTACTTGATAATTCATATGTTTATTGCTCATTTAATGCTCATCAGGGATTCTGCAGCAGCTTGAAATATAACTGAGAATCAAAAGATGTATTTGTTTTAAACATTAGGGTAATGTATGTACTACTTAGTTTTCTACCAAATATTCACATTGATTATTAACTTATTATTTCTGTTGATAGAATTGGAACATACAGATGTGTTACAATCACCTGAATGTAAAAGACATTGTTTGATGACACAGAAACATAAAACTAGTCTATACTAGGGTGGCCATGTTGCATTATTGTAAGTTGTAATGATAAATAAAGGCTGCCATAGATTCACATAATTCAGATTTAATTTCACTAAATTATACATATTAACCTTTAATTCATAGATACAAAAACATAAGCAGGTGCCTGACTCTTTGAACATTACTAAATCATTCTTTAGACTTTTTAACTTGTTATTTGTTACCAAATCCTGACTTCTATATAAAAGCTGCAGTGTGTACAATTGAGTGGAATCTAGTGGTGAAGTTGCTATTTCTGTTGAATACCCCTTACATAGAGAACACATGGCACTATCGATGTAAATTATCACTGAGGTCATATTGGGCTACTTAAAAAAAAAATTCATGGCAACCTCTGGAGAAGGACCAGCTCCTCAAATACAGCAAATATTAAAAATATCTTTAAATTGTATTTAAAAGAAAATACAATCTGGAAATTATACACCTAAAAGCAAATATTGATTTCATATTCAATATCAGTCAATGAAAGTGAAAATAATTTCACCCCATGCTTTGCTCTCTCAAATAATTGCCTCAGAGTCCCCCTACTGAAGATTCCCCTCCTCCTCATACAGATGGTTGTTGTTATAATCGGCCTTGATTTCAATCAAATGGGTCAGAGGTGCAATCCACCCAGTCACAGGGGCCAAGAAGTGAATGCTGAGTGAGCAGAGGAGTGGGTCCATGCTGAGATTTGCCTTGGTAAGCAGAACCATGCCTTCACGACTGCCTCTCATTTCCAGCCACATTACAGACACAATAATAACAAAATACAGCAAGCAACGCCAGGCCGTCTCTGGGGGTAACTTCAACCAAATGCAGCTCTTACCACGAACAAACACACACATTAATATAACTCTGACCAATATGAGAGCGAAGAAATTGAGAACGTACAGTAATAAAAACTGTAATAACTATAGTCTGATGAGTTTCAGCTGAGACAGAGAGTTCACCATGGGACACTTGCCTCCATTCCTCGATCTCTCTTCCTCCTCCTCCTCCTCAGAGGAGGAGGAAGAGAGATCAGTATTCTGCACCAGCCTTGGTCATGAGCGAGTGGTTTGAGGAGCCAAATGGTCAGAAGAAGACAGCCAATTTACAGGCCGCTGTGAATAGTGGACGTGACCAGGAGTACCTCAGCGGTGCATCAGTCACCTGCCACTCAATGTGGTTCAACACGGGCCGGTCGACACTTGACAGACTCATCCTCCTGTTGGCCCCTCGCTGGTTGTCTGAGTCGGCACGCCTCGCTTTCTCTTTCCTGTCTTACAAAACTTCCGCTTTGCTGCAGGAGTGGGGCTGATGTTCAGGCGTCAGCCCGGATAACAAGACCACCTGCAGGGTTCGTGTTTGGCGATGCTGCTCCGACTGCACTGGAAACAAAGTCCCCCTTCCATCAAAGAGTGCCACAAATCTGCCGCAGATATAATTAAAACCTTTTTCTTGCTGATTGCCTTTGATGTCAATTGTAGTTGAACTCCTATGATCTCATCATCTCATCTCATCACCTCAGGAGACAATAGATGGGGGAGGGGGGGAGGGGTGTGTCATCATCCTGCATTGCCAACCTTTAACAAATCCAGGTTTTGCTGATAATAGAGAGAAATCACTCGCTCCAAAGCTGGAGAATAATGAAAAACAGAAGTCCTACCTCGTTCACATGAGCGCCCCAGGTATCCGGTCCCGGAGCAGTCGCACACGTAGCGGTTCCAGCCCTCCCTACAGATCCCGTTATTTTGGCAGGGGTTGCTCAAACACTGCTTGGGAGGCTCCTTGGAGCACGAGGGCTTCACCCCGGCAGCCTTCTGGATCTCGGCCAGGCGCCGGACATCCTTGCTCTGGCCGTCGATGAATAGATCCCGGATGCAGCCCACGTAGCCGTAGTTGAGCAATGCAGTCCACACCTCGGTCGGGAACACCAGCCCCATTTTGTTCTCTGGCAGACCCCCGAGATAGAGGTTGTCATCCAAGTCCAGGATCTCACTTTCCCCGGGGGCTGTGTAGGCAGTGCGGAGGGTGTTGATCGAGATGGTGCCTAAAGAAAGAAGACACGGAGGGAAAAAGTTTATCTGGTTTGAAACCGCGATGAGACACCTACTGATGATTCTAGAGGCCAGAACACACAAGCAGCCGCCCCGCGGAGACACTAGCATGCACAGAGAACCTATTTAAAGATGGTCTGATGAAGAAATGAGCCTAATTAGTGCAATCCATCTGGACAGGATCAGGATTTTCTTCATCTAAAATGACTGATGACGATGATAAGACGCATTAATCACAGGACAGCTAGTCTATAAGTAGCCTAATCTGGGAACCCTGAGAGTATCCTCTCCATTTTCCTTGGATTTCCCATCATAAATCTCCCTTATCTAAAAAGTAGTGGTCATAAAAAGTGAAAGGATGGGGAAAGGGAAAATCATTGCCCCCTTCTATCATTTCAGCCAAACAAACAAAACAATAACAGAAAAAAAGATACATCCTGGCCATCTTTTTGAACTTGATTAACGGACTGCAGAGTGTTTTCTCACCCCGTCTCTCCTTCTGTTTGCCCCTCCAACACATAAACCTGCAGTGAGAGTTGGAGTGCCGACCCCCCCCCCGCCACCATGATTTATCGCTCTCATTCAGGTTTAATTCTCGATCTGGAGCACGGTAAACAACAGCGGACATGACTGGACTGTAAAGCTGTGGAAAAGGAAAAGCCACACTGTGGGACCCAGACCGGGTGATTAATTTGTATATGGATCTGTTACTCTCAGCGCCAGAGCCACTGTGGATCTTTAATTAATGGTGGCTGCGTCCACTGCCCACACTCTCCATCCAGTAATCCATATACCATGCTGCTGTGGAGACGCTCCCACACACACACGCGCGCACACACACACTCACACACACACACAGAGCCGGAGCCCGGGGAGAGCGGCAAAGAAATGGCTGGCTAAGAATGTTGAAAAATCAAAATTGCCATAAAGTCACAATTTGCATTTTGAGTGGCAGATGCACACCATGGCAGATAGTATGAAGGAGCTATTAGCTGATTGCCTGGGGCTGAATGGCAGCTGAGTGCTAACTGCTTGTGTGTGGAGTGGAGGAGCTTTTAAGTTACCGGTAAGTTACTTTCCTTGTCAGAGTGTTTATGTTGGGGGAGAAACAGGCCCAAGGCCACACATGAATTTTCAGCAGGGCTGCCTAAGACAAATTAGACATTTAATAGGGACTTTCACATTTCATTACAGCCTCCATTTGCATGCATGGATGTGCATATCACAATTCATTATGAATATCTACATATCAGCTTTTACGGGCACTGCAGTGCTTAGCACGCACACAAACACCACTCGAATCCCACTTCAGCAGAGGTGCGTGGATTTTTAATGTTCTTCTTGTATCTACACTGGATCTTTCTGGATACCTGCAGAGGAGGATTCCACGTGTTTCCTTCAAAGTCTAAACAAACATAAAACAGGAGATGAAAGGAAACCTATCTTTCTTATTCTTGGAGGTCATAAAATGAAAACACTACTCCAGCCCCTGTTTTTAGCCTCTTCCAGTGAGGCTCTACAGACTGCCCCTGCCTCTTATAAAAGTCAAAACTGCTCCAATTGCCCAGCTGGTCCACTCTCTTGTGATTGGTCAACTGCTCCCAGGAGATGTTATAAGTGTCGAGGGTATTTATGTGACAGTCTCAGATTGCCAAAGTGACACCAGCTCAAAGAAAGAACATATACAGAAAATCAAAGATGAATAAAAGTATTATGAGACAGGGAGGGGCCCCTATGTCATGGAACAACAGTTATACAAAGAACACCCATACAACCCACTGTAGGACTGGTAAATAACATACAAAATATTAATCTTATAAAAGCTCAACTCCGCATATACACAAGATTATTGGTTCACGTCCTATTTTAGCTTTGTCCTTTCCCACATCTAAATTGTGTGCCACTCCCAGGTCTTTAGGTTGGGGTTAAGTTAATTACAGACTTTGAATGGTCTCGAATCAAAAGTGGGACTGTATGTTGTCCCTGCAATAATCTGTCGCCCACTTCTCACCAAGTTGCACATAAGAACTGCGTCTTGCGCCCCCTGCTACATCTAAAAGGTGAAGTCAAAATAATGTTCTTGCTCTTTGCACTAAGAGAAGAACATGGAAGAGAAGAATTGGGATCTTTTGTTTTATTTTATGCTGACAGAGAGAAAGAACTAAAAGGTTCTGAAATCAATGCGTCAGCTAAAAAGATATCTCAGGTATGTATATGTTGTAGAACCAAGGTGAACCAGCCCTCTTGCAGAAGCGCGTGAGTGAGACAGCTGAGGACCTGGTGCACAATGATTAACCTGGTCCCACTAACGCCTTCCAGCTCCGTTCTCCAGGTCCCGGCCCCCGGGCATCTGTTCCGGCACTTTCCCTTCCGCCACCCACTGCCCCTGCTCTCTCCAGCCACAGCTGTTGTGACTTCCAAGCTTTGCACACTTGGCAAGGGCCACCCGTCACGCAGCCAGAACAGCTCCCTTCAGGTTATAGCTAACGAGCTCACTACATCAAACTCATTAGCGGGGGAAACTTTGTCAGAATCGAGCAGGTGCCCGGCTGCAGAATCCTGGTCAACGTGAATTGTGCTGAAAATCTCTGAAACTGTGGATGTGCACAGTCAGATTTAAAAGGTTTGTCTGGAAGAGGACAGAGTGTGATTTTACATCATTCCTAAATTATTAGTGGGTCATGCTCCAGTGTTCTTTCCTCCACATCCACTCCATAACTAAGTCATATAAGAGCTGTAAACGGCAAAGGATGCGGTTAAGTCTACGAGCATGTACTGCATGTCTAAATTGACATGAGTGCATGACAAGAGAGGGATGTCAGCATCTTTCAGGCATCTGCTTAGGGTACTCTGCTCACTTGTCTGAGTCCTGTAAGGAGGAGTGTAAACAAAGTCAAGCTATGTTAAATCAGGAGGCACTATACCATCCCATGGGGACATGTGCCATCATCAGGCTTGTAGTGTGGTAAATGTACACACACATACACAGGACCGTGTCCCTGCTAATGTTGTCGAGCATAAAAAGGGGAGGAGACGGATGCAGAACAAGATGGGAGGATGGAGATAAAGATGTCTCGAGAGAAGATGAGGGTGGGGTGTGCGATGACAGATAAGAGAGAGGAGATGAGGGAACACACAGACAAGTAACATCCAGAGAAGCCGGTACAGGATGTGCGGTGAGGACGAGTTGATCAAAGTCTTGACGCAGGCAATAAATGAGGATGAATAAACAATGACGAAGATCAGAATATCAGACACCTTTACATTTCTCTCTCCCACTCTCTCCCACTCTCTCTCTCTCTCTCTCTCTCTCTCTCTCTCTCTCTCTCTCTCTCTCTCTCTCTCTCTCTCTCTCTCTCTCCCTCTTATTCCGTGGGCTGAGCCACGAGTGGTACTCCATCATCAGACCTGAAGGCAGGGGTCCAACTGACAGCTCAGATCTCGTTCACACTTTCTGCATCAGCAGCTGGGCTCAACTTGGCATGATGTCCCATAACCCCACTCACACATCCCCAAAACATGTTAGACAGGGGATTACTACAATCCAGTTAGGGCGATACGGCCAAATCTCTCTATGTGATTAGATTCTCTGTGGGGAGAGAGGAGAGTGGCTTGTGAGTGGGTTGCGAGGATGGGGGATGTGGGGCTGTGTGTGTACGTGCATGCGACTGTGTGTACGTGCGCGTGTGTGTATGTGTGTGTGTGTGTGTGTGTGTGTGAGTGTGTGTGTGTGTGTGTGTGTGTGTGTGTGTCTGCGTGTGTGTTGGGGCTACAATGGAGCAATGTCCCTGTGATGTCTGTGGTGAGTGACCCACAGCTCTCTCAGCGCAGAGGCCCTCACTTAAAAGCAGAGTCTCTTACCAACTCTAATGCATTGAGGTTAGAAGATGCTGTCTGAGAGCAAGAGTCCATTTACAGGCTCGTTTCCTGCAGGAGGAACCATCTGAACTAACTGGAGCAGGGATCATTATGTGCCATTGTCACGGCTGCAGGGAGAAGCTGCACATGGAGAACCCAACTGTATGTCATGATGCCCGGCTGTGGTGTTGCACTGTTGGTTTGAGTGATGCAGTCTGTGGCTTTTGTTCATAGAACATCTGAAAACAGATGAAGACCAGAACTCACCATATGTTTGATAATGAACACTGTCACACTCTGCAGTATTTTACAATAAGAAATATCCAATAAGAGTTTAACAGTCTATATGAGTCAGGCGTGCATTTCTTCCCTATTCCCTCATGCTGTTTATAAACAGCGGGCCATTTATCTTTAACACAATTTGTAAAGCTGTCTGTATGTTTGGACCTGCTCACCGTTTCCCACAATGCATTGTGAAAAGTAATGTACAACTAGAGATACATTACATAAACTGGATACAGGAAGGGTCGTGAGCTTTGAAGCAAAAAGTGATGTAGTGGCCAACCTGTGGTAATGCACCTGGTGCGCCAATCACATGGTGCCATGCATGCGATTGGCAAATCTAAAACATACATACAGGTATGTGTAGAATGTATATTTAAAATCATAATGGAATTTTACAGCAGCAATTGTTGGTGTTGTTCTAATTAATCAATTAGTAAGTAAGTAATTAGTAATCAATCAGTAACATTGACAAACATGTAAAACCGTGTTTTTTTCCCCTTTTGCACGAAGCTCCTTATTTAAACCGCTCAAGTGTCTTAATAAGTGAGTATGTGCATGTATAATGATGTGTCAATCATTTTGTAGAAAAATACATTTGAACAGCCACACTTGGTAAAAAAGGGATACTAGTGTTGTTTTGATATCACTGTCTGTACGTACACCTGGAATGTTGAATTACAGTGGGGATGGCAATCAGAGGAGACCTACTCTGTACCCAAGGACCTATAAAAACACCTACCACTTCCATTTGAGGTGCAGAGCACACATCATTACACACTGCAAACAATGGTGCTCTCCTCTGTTCATGGAAACCTTAAAATGGAGGGTTTTAGATTTAGCAGCTCTGCTTACCGTTGAGATGTAATTGGCTTAAATTTATAGGCTGAGCAAAGAGACGTGAAAACGGCTCAGAGGCTCTGAGCTCGGTGCGAATGCTGGGTGTCTAGGCCACGCTTGTCATCTTGACATAAGCAGTCATCACACCGCGAAGAACCTTCCTCACGTCCCCTTTACACTCCGCCATGTAAGTGTCGATGCCTCAGACTGGAGCAAAAGGAGGAAAAGTTATTCTGAAATGTCATTAGTGCACAGCTCAGCACAGCACTGTGCAGTTACTGTCTCAGTCCTGGGACAGACCACCTCCTGTTTCCATGGAAACTTAGGCAGAGTAGACGGAGAGAAACAGCGGGGAGAGAGAGGTCGGCTGACAAAAAAAAAAATAGATGCTCAATCGCTTTTGTGTTAGTGTGTGCATGTGTGCATGTGTGTGTGTGTGTGTGTGTGTGTGTGTGTGTGACAGTGCATACTGTGTGCAGTGCTGTGTGTTCAGTGAGTAGCTGGGGTGGATGATGAGAGATTACCTGACAGATGATAAACACAATGTAATTGAATAAATCATGTTTGTTATAAGAAAATAGTGTAATATTATTAATTTCATATAATATATGAAGTCACAAAGTGATATTTCATTTTTTAGGATTGAGGGAAAATCATCAGTCACTAAATCAATATGAATGGACTGTGTTGTAATTTGAACAGTGCACTGTATATAGCTCAATTTAGACCGTGGCCCTGTCTTGCTTTGGGGGGTAATGAAACAGTTAATCTAATTTCCACCTCTTGAGATGGAGTGCAAAAACATGGCGGAGGGGTACATCTAATTTTCGGCATGACATTGCGAGGCCTCGGCTCTAAGCACACGCTAACAAATTGCTGCTTAGATAAGCAAATCAACAGGGAACAGCTTAAGCAGAGGAACCCGGGGGCTCCGAGGACACAAGGGGAGACGGAGCTGCGGGAGTCTGTGCTGAATGTGGATCCGGAGCCTCAACATGTGGCACAAAGGTACAACTCTAAGACCTTGCTCTACTAGTCGAGCCAAAGCAGTGTAGAATGTTGTTTGGTCAACAACACTGGCTGAAATAAGGCTTTCAGTAGATATGATATTTACTGTATTGGAAACCTTTATTAAGATGCCTTTCCATAGAATGAACCCCAGATATGTTCTATTGGGTACTGTGGGCAACATTCATTTGTTTTGCAGGATTAATCAAAAACTATTACACCAAATTAAATATTTTGATGAAGAGTGGAACAAGTGTTTTCCAACATTTTCGTAAATTCCTTGGGGGTAAAAATGGACTAAAAATTGCTGCACCTTGATGAAAACTAAATCTGGCACATTTATGGAATAAGAGATTATGGTAATTTTCCCCAAAATGTCAAATATTGGATCTTTAAATGTGTCCAATGAATTTATTTAGTGAAAGGTGTTGTTTTTTTTTACTTTACTGTATCAGAAGAGTCTGGTGTGACACCAGAGGAATATTTTTTGTTGCACTTTAATAATTCATTTGCCCGGTGCACAGCAGAGCGGCTACTCTCACATTCTGCTTCAAGTTGAAGAGCACGTATGGGCTCCATGATGGATACGCACACTACAAACATCACACTGCACATAGAGAGTCAACAGAAGGCATATTCTTCTTTTGTTTAGGAGGTGGGGGGTAGATGGGGAGTTAACCATTTGATGCCTCACATCCGAAGATCAATCATCATGATAAAAGACCAAAAGTTACCTGATCTGCCGTCTCGCTGGAAGTCCACGTGGTACCACTCGCCGTCGTTGACCTTCTTGTTCACCGCCTTGGTCTTTGTGGTTCCAGAGCCCATGTCCAGCAGCAGGTACAGGTGTCCGTCCAGCATCTCGATGGCGAAGAAGTCCACTTTGAGGGTCTGTGGACTCTTGGAGTCTTTGGGCTGCTGCTTGGGTTTGCCATGGCTGAAGAGGAGGAGGCCGTTGGGCTCGGTGGTGCGGAAGTCAAAGGAGATGGAGCCCGTCTTCTTGGCGTTCCACTTGTTGAGGATGATGAAGGACTCTGGCGTCTCGAAGGTGATGGGGTCCAGCGTGGCCACGTTCTCGCACTTAAAGGCCACCGTACCGTGGACCTTCATCTTGGGGTCGCCCTGCCTGGCCAGTCTGGACAGCTCCAGTCTCACATCATTGTTTTTGTAAACAACCTGGATATGGAGTTGAAAAAAGGGCTTAATCAGTCGCACATAAAGAGGCAAAAATCATTTCTAATTCAGGCTTATTCAATCATATCATAGGTTTCCTTGACTCGGCCTCTTCATCTCTTAGGAACGAGATGAAAACAATTTGGTCGGGACACAACAAAGCTTTTCCCCGTGGTGTGAGACTGAACCAGATCTTGGTAGCGTGCACTGTCAGAGGGTTTTCTTAGCTCATCCAATCGACAAATACGCATTAGCGCTTTTGCTAAAGACGCTATTGGTCAAAGCTTATGGCTTTTTAATTGTGTGGGGTCAGTGAACTGATGCCAGGGTGCTTGGACCTCATATACTACAAGTCTAGTTGTTATGCATAATTGCTTTCAAAAATGGAGTTCATGTACCTTCATATGAGGTTACCCTAAATATCATTTATGTATTTACCAACATACTTAGCCTTATAGTGAAATTGATATGTGGTTGCACATATTATGTGAAACAAATAAATACATGTATGATGTTTGCCTGAAGGAAACATTTTTTGAGCCAGGCAGCGCAGACATCTACTTTTTTTTTTTTTTGGCCAGCTCCTGCAAGAAATGTCTCTCTCAGTCTATACACCATGTCCCTCGCCTCATCCTGTTTTTCTCTTCCCTCCATTTGAAGCCTTCACAACCAACGCGTACTGTACTGGCTGGGTGAAGTGTAAAGAGTTGAGACATCGCTTCTGACATTCTACCTGTCTGCTGCGGGAAGAGACGTCTAAATCTAAACGACAATAGTGATTATGGTTGAAGGAGATGATTCTATCAGGTAGCGTTTCTTAATGTGCTATATGTGAAGGCTGAGGTGGAGATGGATGAGTCTGTGCCGCTGTCTTGTTTCTGCATGTGTGGAGGAAATAGCTGACTAAGGTGGCTGCTAGAGGCCCTGATTAGACTTAAAGTGGGCAGAAGAGGGATATGCTGCTCTACAGCAAATAAAATAAAATAAATAAGTGTATGAGCAGTCACATACACACCCTGTCTGGTATTGTGTGTAATCTGAAATAGTCAGACAGTTGAAAGTTATCACACTTTTGTGTGTGCACAGCGTGGAAACAGAGGTGATACATAGTAAGATATAGTTGCAAAAGATATATTATGTTGTCATGGAACTTTTTAATGTGCATAGGGAAAAGGAAAAGTACTGAAGATACCACAACCAAGCTGACCGGGAATTGTCATAGATACACTACTAGATTCTTTGAGGGTTGCAGAGGAAACTGGAGCAAATCAGCTGAGAGTAGATGCACCCTGGACAAGTTCCCATCATATGGAAGTGAATAATCTATTGTAATGTATAATTGAACATCCATGTTAATGTTCTCTGTTGGACCCAAGTCACAGATTTAGTTCTCTTCAAATGCCAACACTTTGAGGATGACATTAATAACCCTTTATTCCGGGAGAGGACATCGTACTTTGAACCAGAAACCTTCATTGTTCCATTTAACAGCCTTAGCTTTAAAAGTTGTAGTATGCATGGATTTGCTGGTGGATACTTTGATTGGTTTAATAAGGTTTCGGCATTACTATAACAATTATAACATTCCTGCAGTCATACATTTTACAAATGTTACTTACTGGTGTTTGGGAGGAGGGGCCAACATTGACTGAGACAGCAATTACAAATCTTCCATTCTACACCTTTAATCTCCCACTTCATTGGATTATAAAAACACTAGAGACATAAAAGTTTGCATTGAAGACTGCACCTGAAGGAAATCTTCACAATATTGAGCGAGAGAGAGTGTGAGAGAGATAGAGAGAGGGAGAGAAAGTGCTACTATATTTGCAGCAATTTTCAAAAAATTAGAGGGAGTCATGACATCATCATCATCATCATCATCTAGTCAGTGTAGTGAACAAGTATGTGGTGTGAGTGCAGCTGGAGGACGCCTCTGTGGGCTTCCATCTCATTTCCACACGAGAGAGAAATTAACATTTTAGTGGGTGTCAACATCTCTCTCATTAAAATGTCAGCGTGGTCACGTTCATTCAAAATCACATCACATTACAATGAGTGGATAAAGTTGCAATACAAATATGAGCACCTCCGGCTTGGAAGCTGCTAATAGAGCTGCAGGCAGGGGGATAAAAGAACAACTAAATATTTCAAAAAAACCCTTGGGAGGCACAAACAGGGTCCACTGACTCTCCTGCATAGTTCTGTAATTGGGAGAAACAACTACAAAGTGACAGATAGCCCTATTACAGTTAAAATATGTATATGTATTAATATAACAGGAGAGCTGTGGTGGTGAATCTATACAGCCACATCAAATGAGTTACAGCTGTGGAAAGCGGTGGCCACGTTCTTTACTTGCAGTCATGCCGGGCGCTCACCTGAAAAACGGGACACCTCCGATGGGATTGCATTTGCATGGAGCATTATGTTTATCACTGAGTCCGATCGGCTGTGTGTGACCACTCAGGTGGATGGAGCTAACAGCGGTGCATCCGAATTAAACAGGCTCAGGCTTAATGTCTTGTAAATGTTGTGTGAGTGACTGTATCGGGCTGCATTTAACTACTATCATTTTTACAATGTGATTTCAACTTAAAAGTGCATTTGGTATTTTTCTATTTCCAAATCACTGTTTTTAATCCCAATGACTGGACAAGTTGCTTTATGAGCTTAAAAGGTGAGACATTCACGGTATTACTCATTTACCGCCATCAGCCTGTGGTCAGCTATCATGTGATGTGACTGGTTCAGTGGCATCACTGTGACATATGATGTCAGTGGCGTTAACTAGCAAGGTCTGATACTGCAGCAACAGTGTATAATAGGTCAGAAAGTGAGTCTACACAGCCAACCCCGCTTGCATGCCCTGCTCAGAGCTCTAGCTGGACAGTGCTAGCTCAAGCGCAATAAATGGGCAAGAAATTCTTGGAAATTTTAAATTTTTACCTTTGAATAAATTACAGTATATTCTAGTCTGGCACAGAGCTGTGATAACAATTTGTAAACAACCAAAGAAAAAAAGAAAGTTGAAAAAACAACATCTAAACAGTCATAGCTCCACCTGCTGGACTTCTAAACTACAGGTGAGACAGATACAACCACTAAATTCAAATCTATTCTTTATCGTGGAGACAAAGGGCACCTGGTGTGAGCTACGCCTGGTGCTGCACTAGTAATGCTGCACTAATTTGTCATCAAGCTCGGCCGCTGACAGCTGAGCTATTACTGCACCAGCGTTTGTTTTGCCGTCAGAGGAACCAACAGACGGGCGTGGCGGCCCCAGACTGGAATCTGCCCGCAAACATTGCAACAAGCCACAAGGGGCCACACCATCAATCACGGGGCCAGCGTGGCACGCTGATAAAAAACCCAGCCGCTGATATGATATCACGCCATACACAGAGGCTGACCCGAGACAGGGCATCTGGTTCCTTCAACAGGCTGGATGACGTGATTCAGAGAGTCGCACCATGCACTAAAAACATCAGGAGGTAAATTAAAAGGCGAGGGGGTGATATAGCGACTATGGGCTTTCCAGTGAAGGAGCTTTCTTTTCGAAAAAAAATGGTATTGACATCTGCACTTGTCCTGTAAAACTAAATAAGGGATATTAAATGATCCCACGAGCAAATAAAAGAGTGGAAACTCTGTCTTGCACGTATCTCCTGGGAACTATCATCGTCCTGCACCATATTTCAAAGTTTTTGAGCGATTGATCTCAGGATAGTGATAGCAGCCACTGTGGTTAGACTGAGCTGCTGCAGCCGCATATACAGGCGACTCAGAGGGGTGGAGGTGGAGGCGGCTCAGGATGCCCCCGTCCCATACCTGCATGCTTCATTTCAGAGAGACATAGTTAGCTAAGACAAGTCTCTCCAACAAGCAGAGCTCTAATGAGCTGTGCTCGGTGCGTGGACATGTGGTCCATACCACGACTGCTCATTAAGCGGAGCTGTCTGAGACATCTCGCGGAGGTTCACCGAGGACAATCGCCAAGTGCTTGAGGTAGGAGACCAAATGTAGGACAGCAGAGGAGCAGGGAGAATGCAGAAATGGGAGAGAATGAGGGAATGTGTGAACCAGCTTTAGAAATAAAAAAAGACTTATGGCTCAGTACAGATATATAATAAAGGTAAAGGCTTTAGCTCAGAATCCAAAGCATTTGAAAAAGTAACTTAAAAGGTACAGTGTTTAGAATTAAATGACCTAATTTTTCAGCTCAATACCCCTCCTATCATCCTTCCATCCAAGCACGTAGGAGAATCTATGGTCGAATCTAAGGCAGGGGTGTCAAACATATGGCCCGTGGGCCAAAGCCAACCCACTAGTGGGGCTGATCTGGCTACTTTGCATAGTGTAAAAAAAATTCTCAATAGAATTAAATTAAATGTGAAGATTTCACAATGTACACCCCTGATCCAAGGTATCTATGGTGTGTAGACTGTGGATGTGTGTCCTCTATCTGTGGAGCAGTGGTGTGCTATACAACCATACAATAAATTGTATAGTTGTATATTGGGCCTATGAGACATGTTAGAACAGTTCAGGGTGTACTCTGCACCTTGCCTAACATCAGCTGCGATTTGCTCCAGCTCCACCCATGACCCTCAGAGGATGAGAGGTATAGATAATGGATGGATAGACTGTGTACATATGCCTAGATTACTTCTTCACATAGGTGCAGTTCAGTGACAAATTACATCATGTGAGTCAGGACCCAAGGGGCCCATTACATCATGCAACACTTGAGATAGAACATTCAACACATCGCTAGACGGCACTATATTGCACGTCAAACCACTGATGTATTACATGCCATGTCTATTTTAAGTGGTGCCTCGACACCCAGATATCTCATAATGTATATTAGAGCACATTACGTACGAGTACTGAGAAAGACCAGAAAGCGGTGGCGATAGACCTTGGATAAGCATTTTGAAGAATAGCAAAGGCTTAAGTGTGTAAGCTATCTCCAACTGCCTGATCTCAAGCTCACTGCTGGGCTTTGAAGTGCACCTGACAGATCTGTATAATCAAGTTCGCTGCGAGTCTGAGCACTGTATGCGTGGTGCACCGTGTGCCTCCCATGTGCACGTGTGTGTTTAATATTATCATTGCACTGAGGGGGCGGTGGAGGCAAAATAAAGTTTGTGTACGAAGGAAAAAGTGGTGAAACAAACTAAAGCAAAGTGTAACGGATGAGACAGGGTCAGTGTGTGGGTGGAAGGGGCTGTTTGGGTGTCCTAAGGTGAAGCTAGTCATATCCTGCACACCCACCAGCCTCAGAGTGAGCACAGAAGCAATGTTTACCTCCTTGAGGCAGCCCATGAAGTTGTTGCTAACTGGAGATCCGGGCAGGTCGGCGGTGCTAGGACTCCCTCCAACATAGAAGAAGTCATCAGATCCTAGCATTGTGTAGTCTTCCTGTGTATATCCTGTGGTGGTCAGAATCCCATCCACGGATATTGTTACCTAGACAACAAAGCAGAGGGAAAAGACACGCTATACTCAGACGGCCTATACACTAAAACATCATTGCCTTTTCTTCTTGTCGTCTATGACAGACGTCCCTACAGTTTCTATTTCTGAAACCCATTTTCATGTCTGTTTCTTTTTTCCATTGTCTTTTTTCTTGTTTTCAAATATTATTTTGTCCAGTTTGATTAGTAGGAAGACAGCAAGCCTTCAAAGACGTGTTAGAGTTAGTGAACTGCCCATACTAGTGTTAGTATTGCCCCTACAGCAACTTAAAAACTACTTTAGCAGACACAAAAATGGTGTTAGTAGAATGTTAAATCTAGGTTAGTTTTCACTGTTAATTCCATATTAGTACATCCGGCAGTTCTACAAAAGAAATCCGAACGTGCCACTGGGTTAGAGAAGGAGCACATGCCATGAGGAGCACAGTCATCTGATAGGACAGGACACAACTAAGGGTAGTATTGAGAATAATCGCATGCATGCATTTGTCTTTTCTTTTTGTTCACAAGCATACAAAAAGAAAATGTGCCCAAACTCTTGAGTCTTGACACAGTCATGATTTGGCCACTTGCCACAGTGTCAGATCCGTGTGGATGCTCATGAACAAAACCACAAAGAGAAACCAAACAAATAGAATCACCAGAAAAGCACCAAAGACAAACACAGCTCAACTGTCACAGTCATTCTGACAAATGGGCAGTGAGATATCTGCGACACCAAGTCAAAGTGCATGCCATGCAAAGTGAATGGGGATACAACTGGCTGAGCCAAAGAGCATCAGGCCAGCCAGACAGGAGAGGGTCCTCATTATTAACCACAGCTTGATGCAAAAGGCTGGAAATGATGCTCCTAAAAAGGTGGATCAAACAGAATTGGACAGGAAACAAGTGAAATAAAGAGGGTAAAACCGATGAATGAACCGAGAAATTAAAAAAGATTCGAAAAGTAAGCAGAAGAGTACCAACCGCAATTTCCCTTTTTTTGTAAATGACGTCTACAGTAAAAAAAGAAAGAAAAGAAACACACGGCAAACCCAAACTAAGAAACAATTAGAATGATATCTACCGAACAATGTAGTTTGTTTACCATAGCGTGTCCAATGCCTGAGTGCTTTGTGGAAAAGGGGGGAGAAAGGAAATTAAAAACTGTGAACAGAATAACGATTGTTACTCAAATAATATATGATGGTCAATACTGTTAGTACATTATTAAACGGCAAAAACCCATACTGGTTAGTAGAATGGCACATTCCATGAATGATGTTAGTTTGCTTCCAAAGCATGTTAGTAACATAGAGAAAACAAAGGGCAAAATAAGTTCAACAAGAAAAAAGCAGACTAAGGAAATAACAAGAAATGCTCCACAAGAAGAACCAGAGCTCGACCAGTGACTCCCTAAGTTCGTCATGGAGTTTGTGCACTGAACTCGGAATGTTCCCAGACCACTGAGAAGCAGAAACTACCTTACCGAAGTCTCAAGATTATGATTGACAGACACCAAATGGTTCATAAGAAGGAATACCTAAAGCACATCAGTTGACCCTCGTAACAATCCCAAGTTCAAGACCACTTTACTAGTATTTTAACATTTGTATACTTTGTTTTCTGAAGTTGTGACCAATCCAACGTATCAGACTTTCCGTTGTCCATACAATACTGTACCTCCGTTTGGTCTTATTGATGAACTTTAGGATCACTTTACTGCAATGAGACAAAGCAAAGAAGACCCTGACACAAAATGAGGAGGATGGTCATTTGGATTCCCCCAAAGAGCATGCACTCAATATGCATGGCTCTCTCTCACTATTTGAATGCAGTGAATGTTCCAGCTGCATGGCCAGATTCTGAGGTTTCCCATAATCAATTTGCTGATTATGCAAAAAAGACGCAGCTTTGGTGGTCAGGTGGAGACAAATGTTTCCCATCAAATGAGCAGGGACAAATCTAGAGATACTGTTCCGAGTGGTGTTTTTTTGGAAAGCTTGGTCTAAGGGCCTGTGAACTGTTGAATAAACAAGTCCAAGCAACAATGCAAGCTATTCTCTTGTCTCAGGCAATGGTCTAGAAAAGCTGATTTATTTAACTCATCCTAGCATCCATCTATCCTTATCACCAAGACATGGCAAACCCAATCCACTCCTTATCCAATATCATTACCTGTGACACACTTCTGATTTGACAAAGTGATCTAAACCAACTGTTTGCTCCAACTCCCAGCAGATGGTAGAGCCTGGGTATTGTTCACCTGTAGCTAAGCATCACAGATCACATTCCAAAGGCCTCAGCCTGTGGCATTCAGCCACTTAGGCCCTGTGGCACAGGAGGAAACCTGTCGACTCTGAGTAATAGACTCCCTGACCAGAGTGAGTCAAAACACACCAACTTACTGTAAATGGAGGCGATGATCAGGATCCTCTGAAAGCGGTGGCGACCTTGAGCTGACAGGGATGTGAAATTCCAACCAACAACAGTCAGTGGTGGCTTCTACTGATTGATTGTTTTCAGTTTTGCAAAGCCACTGAACACAATAAAGTGTCGTGTGCAACAACTCGCATTGGCTGTTGTACTATACAATAGGCTTTTCTACCATTTACAAAGTGGCAGCAGCATCTTGACCCCATTTAGTTGATGTTGGCCTTGTACAAATAAGCACAAGTCAATGTGCTTGCAATGCAACAACATACCAACTGATGTCTGCAGCTTCACTTGCAGCCAGGACAAACTGCTCTTGCAGATGGATGAATTTGGACATGGCCAATGGCTCAGATTTCCACGTCTCCTTCGTCCCAGCTGATTCCTCTGCTCTGGGTGAGAATCAGGCATGAACCGTATCTGCTGATTCCCTGTCTAGTCCCCCATTTATGAGCAGCATTGCCCGAGGGGCCCTGCACAATCAGCAAGATGACTAGAAGGGACCATCCTCTGATGTGGAGTAATGCAAGAAGCACCAGCTGCAGACAGGAACTGGAAGTTTAATACGTAAAAAAAAAGGCTTGTCTGCCCAGGTCCCACTGTCACTATATAGTCTCTTAAGAGATATAAATGCAGGGATGGGTCGTGGAGGCCACGTAGAAGAGCCCATTAGGGCCTCGAGAAGCAGCGGAGTGATTTGCCTTTGCTCACTGAACTTCGAATACAAAGTGTAACCCTTAATGACCATATTGTAAAACCCTGCATATATCTTTATGCCTTGTCTAGACAACATACTTATAGAATAAGTTGTAAGAATTTTTCCTTTCCATTTAATGCTCTTTTCTTCCACAGAGCTTTTAACTTGTGTAAAGAACTACTCTACAAAGGCATATTAATAAGGGGAGCAAACATATTTCCTCATCCCTCACATATGAAAACACTATTCCAATTCCACTGGAATTGAGTTTTGCCATTTATTTTGTGGAAAATGTGATCTTAGTATTAAAAAGGTAGAGGCACAAGCATTAATAAATGTCATATTCTACCTCTGTGGTCAATTGTCTGAATGAGGCTGGTGAATGAATGCGTTCCACTCTGCTCCCTCCTCAAACCATAACCTAATAGAGTTGTTGATTCCCATCTAGAAGTCCCTGTTCATTTGTGGTTGTGTTTTATCTCCACCAAAAAAAAACGCCATGATCTAATTTAGCAATCCAATTAAAACGTCTGGACAAAAAAAGAATATATAGAACGATGGTAATGGTTTAAGTGCATCTGCTTGGATTCATTTACTGAGTCTCTGCATCATCCTCTGTACTGTTACCTGACGTAGATTCCTTGTTACTTTGACATCATGCCAATCATTGTCATTAAATTTTCCATTGACCGGCTCCACCAGAGCTTCAAAGGCTCCAGACCCCAAATTAATGACGAGTGAGACGGCCCCGTTTTTCAGAGCCAGGTTGACGTAATCAGCTGATTTGCCCGTGTGCAGCATCAGTCCGTTCCTCTGCAGGGTTTTGAATGACAATGTGATTTCATCACTGCTGCTTTGAATCGGGTTCAAGGACAAGTCGTAGCAGAAGAACTCTGATCCTTTGAAGGTTGCCACATACTCTTCTTTTCCTGCAGAGACATAAAAAGAGAGAAATGTGCTGCGTTAATACCTCAGCCCCTTCGGGTGCCTGTTGTGAGGCTGCAAGAAGAAAAATGATGAAGAATCTGCCATAATTGCTGGATTAATAATAAAACACCGACATTGAAGACGTGCTGAGCTGAAATGTGATGGGAGGGTACATTTGGAGGTACAGCAGGGCCCAAACAAACGTGGAGGAGGAGCCTGCTGTGTTTGTTAGCCTCCAATGGGCAGACTGGTTAGTACCTACCTGAGAACACAGGGGAGTGGTTGCAGCAAAGCGAGCAGACTTGACTTTATAAAAAAACAAACTGCTATTTTTGGCCCCGTCATACTAATGCACAAAGTGAAAGGCTGGTAATGTATTCCTCTACTGCTTCATCATACAAGTCCTCTGCCTTTTTTCCCCCTTTGTTTTTGACATGGACTGTTTCTCTTATCTCCTGCTGTTGTGTCTACGAGATCAAAGATGGAGGACAACAGATTCTCGTTGCTATATCAAAATGTAGTCAGAGACTCGACAGCTGCCCAAACAGACGAGTGGATGGTGGAATCAAATACTGTTTGTATATTCATAGCATACAAGTCGTTAAGAAATCCGACTCTTGATGAACACCCTATTCAAATGTGATTCAAAATAGGTTCACCTATTTTCCATATAAAACAATATATGAAAACGCCTTCTACAATATGACAACAAGTATATATCCTGAAACATGCATTGATTTAACCAAGTTATTTAAGATATGCACAAACTCTAGTCTCATGCAAAGACACTTATCATTTGCTATACATCTCACATCTTATCTTATCACAGGCTTCACAAACAGCAGCAGAAAAGGAAGTTCACCTCTGCACAGACAGAATTTGACCAAAGGAGGAAGCAACTTATTATGCTCATTAAGTGTTGGATTGAATATGGTACAAAATAACTTTGACATTATTGGTAAACAAAAAGTAATGAGAGCAGAATCTTGTAATCTCTGTAGAGACTTTCAACTCTCTCACACACTGATACTGCTACTTCCAACACACTCAGAAAGTAATTCCTGTGACTTAGGGGCGAGAGTTTAAAAGCACCCAGCAGTGCCCTAACTCTGCAAGGGCCAAAAAAGTCCAATGAAATTCATCCGAAAAGCTCACCCATTAAGATTCATGGACAGCTCCATTAGAAAGTGAAAGTAATGTTGTCTTGTTTGTTGTGCAAAGATCCCTGGTTCCATGACTCGATCACATCTGCACACAACTAAAACAGGTCCTTTCCTAGCCCACCCCACCATCCTTCTAGAAAGCTTCATTGAACTCCGTTTGGTTTGTATTGTGCAGTTGCAACAGGCATTTCCCCTCTCATCAATGAAAACTCTTCAGCCGTGACTAAAGAAGGAATACAATACCCAGACACTTATTCTACAGAAGATAGCACAAAGTGGATGACAAGCAGCTTGGTTACATCAATTTAGTTACAGATGCCTTCTCACTCTTCCAAGACTCCTCCTAAGGCGCTCCATCACTCAGCTCCACCTTCCACAGATACGTATTTATCCTATTCCTGAACAGCTCAAGCAGAAAGCAGAGAGGTGACGAGCAGTAGTCATGCTCATACGTCCCCCTTCATTACAAACAATTCATCCACAACATATGTTTTTCAAACTACTCGAGCAACTCACCGTCTGATCAGCCATCAGATATGACAGAGCACAAATAACCCTGAGAAAACCCCTTAACTCTGTTACTGTGATGATAGAAAACAAAGAAGTGTCACGAGGTGATGCATAGGAAGAGTCATTAGGAAGCGTTTAAAAGGGTTTAGACAGATAACGAGCCATTAAAATCACCGGCGGAGAAAATAAAGCACCAAAACACAATGCATTCAATTATCATAAATGGAGGCGCTGCACATCTATATGCGTTTGTGCCAAATGCACAAAGCCACACGTACGCGTGCACGTGCACGCTCTTTGAGTCACGCCAAGACCTGGTCAGAGCAACATCAGAAATAAAAAGGGCTGCTGTCCACAACTATTTGTCACCTCATTGATTCCACCTTAAAGGCCCCATAGTGCACCGCTGGGAAAACTACAAGGGGCTGTAATTGAAGTTGACTGGATTTCAAGGCGCTTTGGTCTTTCCCTCACTGTCTGAGCCCTCTATCAGTGAAAATGAGAGACCTCGACCCTCTTCACAAAAACCCACCCGTCGCCCGCTTCATGAGCACAACGGGCCACATAACAAACACAGCTAATACGCCAGGGTCATTCTCATCTTTCTCTCTACACATCCCCACGCCTGCCGTTTCACACTTAATTCCCCAAACCAATGGGGGAAGAATTGCGTGTGTGAACAGCAGGGGCCACATTAGGAATTTACAACACTTGGGGCTCAGCCCAGAGGCAGTTTCAGAAGAATGAGGGTGTATATCAGTTCATTCATTCAATGGCTGCCATCCTGGTTCACTCTGATGTAAACATAACTGTCTGGAGGGTCTAAACGAAGCAGAGTGATTTGAGCATCAGTCTCAATTTAACTGAAACACACTATGAAAAATAATATTGTTCATATAATGTTGTCTGTCACATAACTCGAGATCTTTTTTATAGATACTGACATGTCATCTTTTAAACATTTACCTTTAAGAGATCAAGTGGCATCTTGCGCTCTAGCATTTTCATTTTCGCATACTAAATCCTACCTACCACTGTATTTCTTCCTTCTGTAAAATGAAGATGCACTTAATCTTTTTCATCTCACTGCTCTCATATGACTATTACAATAACATAAAACACCTTGCATAGATATAAAGACAAAGAATGAATATATATTACAATTCATATTGCAAAACTAAAGCTGATTCTCAATAAAATTGCTCGCACAGAGATACTGCATTTGTGTGGAGCCAATAGGCTAATGGACGCAGTGCTTTTAAGGGAATAGACTAATTTACATAAGTAATGGCAAGTGCTGATCATTCACTTTATCATAGAGACAGTAAAGTAATGAAATCAGATATGGTGGAGTACAAGCAAAGTAAAGGTACTTGTATTGTTGCACATGTGTATCCAACTATTGGGCAACATTTTTAAGGAGTAGTTAAATACAACTCTGACCTTAGCTAAAAAAAATGACAAATTATCAAATAACATAAGAAAGCTGCATCAAGTATAGTATAAGCTTAAGTTATTTTCTTCCACTCAGATTACATATGACAGAGAGTGGCAGGGCCCCCCACCGCCAAGCAGACATAAGCATTAGAAATACAGAGAGCAGGACAGGTGTGGTGATATGGGCTTAAAGCACAAATGTCATAAAAAGCTTAAGCAGGAAAAATATTTACCTCTAAATCTCAAACATCCAGCTCTTTTGAAGTCCAATCGAACAGTTCTTGACAATGATCCCCCATCACTTTACCTTAAATAATGACTTCAGACAACTTTATGGAAAGAGTGCAACACATGTTCATCCTTCTTGAACACAGAACCAGAGCAGACACACACACCTGCAGAGTTGATATGACTCACATGTGTTATAAAATAAAGTGACACTCTATTGAAAAAGACACACATTTCTTTGTCATTGTGCTCTCATGAGGGTTTTGGGGTTGTCCCGGCTCATCTGTCCTACGGCCTTGAGTCAATCAAACTATGTCAACCGCACCAGCACCGGCATCTAAATGCCCTGGAGTCACTGCACCGAATGAGAACATGGAGAAGAACATTATTATCAATTTCATAAGACAGAAAAAGAGTTCAGGGATAAATCCTAGGGACATACTCTGGATAGACACAAGGGTAAAAAGCTGTCACACCCTCCTCTGACACATTCAAACCCAAACAAAAACAATGAAACGATGAATTTCTCTGTTAATTTACATCCGTGTTGCACCATCATCTCTGACAAGTTCTTAAATCCACTATTAACGGCACATATTTTAAAGTGCCTCCTCCTTCCCGAGATTTACTCAAGATGCGACAGTCAAAAGTGCTCCTCGACGCTCCCATTTTCCCATAATCACTTTTCAAATTTCGGCGGCTCCTCTGTGATATAAATAATTGTTAATCAATAGCATGTAATTGTTAGTGCCATTCAGGGCCCCTAGCTCTCTATGGGCGCATTTGGTTTGTGGCGGCGGTGCAGAACAAACTGGCCATATTGATGGAAGTAATACAATTATTCGCCACTCAAATTAAATTAGTGTCACAGAGTCAAAGAGGTATGGTGCTGCATGTGGATCCTATAAAACAACAAGGTGTGTATACCTCCCTGCAAAAGCAGCAGAGGCAGCATTTACGTCTCCGCAGTATAATATAACCCGCAGTTAATAGAAGCAGAGTGCGTGGAACCGCCTTGCTCGTTTATTACCAGGCACTGAGGGGCTACAAGCGGGAGCATGTCATATGTACAACAGTAGCAGCATGTGAGCGAGCGACTGGGAGGCTCCTCATCAGTCACTTGCCTCTGACACTAATCTGGCAACTGCTACTCTATGGCTGCTTTTTAAATTAGCCGGCACCCAGGGGAGCACGAGGCCTGTCAACACCGAATCATGACACAACAGTCTCAAGCAGACTTGGCAGGGCAGGGGGAAGATTACCTATTAAACGAACGACGGGGGAAAGCTTGGGTTTTAATTGCCATTATTCTAATCGCCGACTTCTCTGACCCGGTGGGGTAAGTAACACTTTTGACAAGATGCCGGGAAACCGGGTGAAAGATGGAAAATGACAGAGATGCAGCGTTATTTTCTCTGTCAGTGTTTGTTCATTGGTTAGCACGATCAAAGGAGTAGAGCCGAATGACATAAAGTGGTAAAGCTGCGCATTGTATGTCACCTCAGCTCTCACACAAGAGCGTGTAACAGAACCTTTGGAAACTTTCAGTTGGAGTCAATTAAAATAAACCCTTTGAATTTACATGAGCAGCAGGTCGTCTCTAACAAGGCTGCCATGTTCCATCACCATGTTTTCACACAGACCAGCACCACCAAGCATTTCATTTTAATACGTGAGATCAACCATAAGTTCTCTTATGTGCTTTGACAGGAGAGGTAAGGTAGGGACCTTTCAGCTGCAATCTCTAACTTCACCACTAGATGTCACTAAAGTTAAATGAAAGGCATGATTACACAAATAACTGCACTGGCTGATGAACTGGCTGAAAGGGGGCTGTATGAGTCAGGGAGTAACTTGAAGATTCTGGTGTGGATTCAAATAAGATAGGGTAAAAGTAGATCATCAATTATTTTCATTAGTTTCCCTTGAAACAAGTCCCAGATTTTGCATTTAGAGGAATGATGTATATCCGTTTGTGAAATGTTGGGAGTCAGTTTTTTTCACCCCAATTTCATCCCAAGGTTCAGTGGGTTGGGTGTAGTTGCATCTGGTGATGAAGTTACAAATGGAAACTTCCAGGTGTTTACTCATATTTAGCAATGCCATTATATGTAATATGATATTTTTAAAAATGTGAAAAGCCACTGTCTAAAGCCTTCTAACATATTTTGACCATGCAGGGGCACCTGCTGCAAAACTACATCAGCTAAGACAGAAGTAACCCACAGTGTGAGTTAAGTATTTCATGTGAATGCAAAGTTAGCTATGTTTTGATGAGTGACTCAAAACAGTGACTTACCAAACTGTGGCAGGTTTATGTAGAAAACAAAGACTTTATAGCCACCTGTTGTTGAAAACTGTAATGACCTCAAAACTTTATACTGGGCCTTTAGAAATAATTAGTTTCCTCACTAACAACTAAATATGATTGTTCTCGATGACGCATAAGTTAACAGGGTGTTGAAGTCAGAGGTATTATAAGCATGAGTGGAACAAACACAGTAACGATGTGGCACATCTCCACAGGTGTCCTCAGGTCTCTGACAGTCGTCAGCATTACAGTGACTGCAACACAAAGCTCTATACATCAATGCTTCCCCGTCAGACTCACACCTTCCTAACACCAGGACAAACACCATCACTCACCGCGCGGTAACAAGCTGAAGCAACACAAGAAGAGCTTGTTGCGCCACACTCACTTTTCTCTGGTTCAGACAAGGTTTACAGATCTGGAGGGTAAGAAGAAAAAAAATGCAAAAGTACCACCTGTGGATTGTAAGGGGCTCGAGGTGCCATCAATACGAAATTGGACACCGAAGCCGGAGCGACGCGGGGAGCGGAGTGGTTTAAGCGTCGGTGACTGACACTGGATTTCCCTTTCACTCTGTTTGACTGGAGGCCTATTAACATGATGCAGAAGTTAGCGTGTGGCAGCCCATTAAAGTGAGGGGAAGTTAGCGCCATGAAGCCGACCTAAGCCTCTTAACGTTGTGACAGAGCAAAGAGTTTTGTGAAGTGCCGTATTCTTCCAGAACATATTTCATGACATGATTATCACACCATTCAAGAGACTAAATAGCACAATGTCAGAGCTGCTCTCTGCTCAGGAGGTGGCATGCCCACATTCACAAAGTGCATTTCTTATCACGGCTTGTCTTGTTTTTATTTATTTTTCTATAACAACTGCGATAACAATCAAATGTGTGAGAATTGTTTTGTTGCCGCAGCTCCACTAGTGTGAGAGATAGCTTCAATTAGCTGGTTTAAACAAATCCAGGCATTAAAGTGTGTGTGTGTGTGTGTGTGTGTGTGTGTGTGTGTGTGTGTGTGTGTGTGTGTGTGTGTGTGTGTGTGAGCTTGACGTCACGTCAGAGACCACACTGTGCCAGCTCCACAAACTCTGTCATTTAGACTCGCAGCGTGACGGGTGTCTGGCTGTGTTCGGAGAGCGTCTCTCTGCACAGTGTCACTCTGCACCGATGCACCATTCACAGTAAATGGACCAATAATTGGCTTTGCCACTCAGACTTCAATTAGACACTTAGTGGGACATGTTCGGGAAGAGTGTTGGGTCAAACATCACATTACATGTCGAGCTGAACACTTTGAGTTTATTCTTTAGCTGTGTGTTTTTAATATAATAAAATATCACTCTGATTATGAATGAGGCTGCACAACAACACACTACTGACAATGAGAAATGTCTCAGTCTCAATTTTTTTGAATTTTCTGCACATAAAGGATTAGAAAAAATAATAATAAAGCAAAATGATAAAATCACTGGCCAAACTTGATCAAATTTACATTTTTTAATCATTAATCATAACTCCAGAGATGAAACTTATTCTGATGTAATATTTAAGCTCCATCAGCCCTAACTTAGCAGATGCATCAGCTTGGTGACAATAGTCTTTAATTCTCTGGCAGATAAATTGATGACTATGTCAACATCTGTTGATCTATTTTTTAAAGATATATTACGCAGGGGGGAAATGCATCGATTAATTCATAACAAATTCCTTTCAAATATCTCATACACAGGTGAGTGCAGCTGTTCAGGCTAATTAGCTTGATAAAGTATCATCAGATGAAAAACATCCTTACAATGGCTGCATAGCAAAGCTCCACCATGTACCTTTAGGTTCAAACGCACAATAGCGCCTCAGCTCCTCATCATAAAGGGTATCCAAATTTAAGACTTTGATGAACTTATTTCCATCTCTATTGGCAGACATGACAAATATAAATAATCAAACTGATGTTAATGTTTTAATCACCTGTATTCCTTAACTGTTATCAATAGCCTACACATCACTACATGTCAGTAAGTCCACACTCATAATATAACTTTAATCCTCCAATCAGAAACAAACACATCAGTTTCCAAACAAATAAATGCTATTTGTCATCGTATGATTCTTTAATTGAAGACATTGTAACATTACCTTTATATTGTTATGGTTATGGTCACCAATGGACTTCTAAAGCCTCTGATTAGTCTCACTACAACACCTGTGCGTGTGGTGTGATCTCCAAGCTTTGAACTGATCCATCAAGGAAAAACATGGTAACAGACCTGTCACATCTAACACCTGAGCTAAAACATCCCAGAATGTAAACAAACAAAAACACGTGGAGTTACTTACAGCCAGTGCCTGCGCAGACAGAGTATTACTGATGATGAAATGTCACCGAGGCAGTGGGGAGGGACATGAGCTCTAAACATTAGCTTCCCTGTAGCTGTGGTGTTGCTTGTTCTCTGCTATGAGGTAGTGAAGGAGAGACTGAGGAGAGACACCCTCTAGCGGCCAGAGCGATAACTCATTAAATCAGCGTAGACCTGTATTGAAGGCAGTCTCAATATGCATCCAGATAATGAGGTATGTGTATTGTAGGATTACTTTGTGATTTTTTGAATATCGCATATACAATTGAATACTGATAATAATAAGATAATTAAAGAAATATGTATGTGGGTATTTTGTCTCTGAGGTAAGGATCTGACTTCACCTTCATCTTGCGTGTTTCTTTTTTTTATTAATGAATAATAATCAACATTCCATGTTTGATGATACAGAATGTTTGGAACTTATTCAGTATTTAACTTTCATGCTTATGCAAACTTTTATTCTTATCAAAATGTACTAATTGTATTGATAGCAGGAATAGGTTGTTATTCTTGTTATTGCTTGACCATCAATATAATCATCATTGCCATTATTATAAATGTAATTATTATCATATTAGAAATTGTCATTTCTTCCTTCACCAGCCGACACACTCTGGATTTATGTATGGTGCTTCATTTTTCATTCATCTAATATATTTATTTGATATTGAGATATAGATAGATAAATGACTTGATTAATCCTCAAAGGGAAATTAGTTTGTCATGGCAGCATGTTATAAAAGGCAAAAGGCACAGACATATACCGGTACAATAAAATGCACATTGGGTGCTGGACATTCCATTTTCCTAAACTTTGCCAGTCAAGCTGCGTTTAACCCAGAAACCGCTGACATCGTACGTGCACATGTAAAGGTGTCACCGCTGTCAGTGCGCACCACAGGCTGTGTTTGGTCACGTAAATTGGCGACATATTCCACGGCATTATACACAGTCATGCGGTGCAATCGCCGCTTACATTATTTCCACACCGTGGCTGCCGGCAGCCTCACAGAGAGCATCCTGTGTGTAACAGCTGGCGACCAGGACTGCAGGTATAGAAGGTTCCTATGTTAAAACCCGTTCCAATGCAGAAACAAAGGGTGAAAGTTGCCTCATTAGAAGATTCCCTCTTTGCTCAGCGGTCCATCTTGCATGCTCACTGTCAATACATAGAGGAGAACTGTGTGAATGTGATGAAAGCCATGATAGAGACGGTGGATATAATGAGGAAAACAGTGCTTTAATGACTGCGACGGGCTCTGTGCTGTGCACATTGGTTGACATGCGTGTGTCACGATAGCACAAAGCTCAATCAACATCAAACCTACAGAAAAGGTTCAAATTAGGATAACATCATGCAAAGGCATCGTCAACTATAGGACATATTTCCACGTTCATTCATCATGCTCCTCCTCCTCCTCTTTAATCTCTTTCTTTGAATCATGAAAATGTATCAATTCTTTCTTTCTTTGAAGATGAATAAATTACTCTGTGTAACCGGAGCCGGGCAAAGTCAATGCTAAATATTAGCTTGCTTCACTGTTCATTACAGAGAGCGGAGCGGTGTTTACACCCGCTGCTGCTGCTGCTGAAGCTGGAATGAAGGTCAAAGCTACATCCTGTTATTTATAGCCTCTATCTTTATCAGCATCCCCCTCCATTAAAGTATGATACTCTGATGCATGCACAGTATCTGGGAGGGAATGTGGCTGTGAGTCGCTGTAAACTGTGATATTTGGGGAATAAACTGCAGAAACCCGAGAGTGGAAAACAGCTAATATAAAATCTAATCAAACTTAGCAATAACAGAACCAAGCAATTACAGTGGCAGTGTGCAAGGCTGATATCACACACACGGTCCATGTGTGCTCTCTCTAATTGGCAACGTCTCAATCAGGTGACCTTATTCTGGGATCAGCTCCCAACGGGACATGAAGCCCCCTCATGCACAGCAGTAAATGGCATAACAGTGTTGTTGATGCATGAAAGACAAGGCACCTGTCCGGTAATTATGCATACATGAAAACAAACACACAATGCATTCTCACCGAGTTCTTCACTTTGACACATCAAAGTACAACACTGATCCTTGCAGTGCCCACATTTCCACAGACCAGACAATCAATTCAGAATGTCTATTTTGGAAAGAAACAGATGATTTCATTCCAACTAAAATCCGTTTTCTGTCTCTTGATGCTTGTGGGAAGTGAGATGGCACACATTTCAGGTGATCGCTGATACTTGAGATCAAACACGTCTGAGATTAAAATGGGCAGACATGTCTAGAGGGCAACTGGACCATTCACACACTTATTTTGGTGAACTCTCTCTCCCCGACAAGAACATTTCTGCGGAAGTGTGTTTAACAAATAACTTGCTTCCAGGTGCCGACAAGAGAGTAGGTATCAATCTCTTGATGATACTCAAAAACCTTTTTTTCCCCAAAGCACAAAACAAAGACAAAGAATATATCCAAGCATCTCCAGTGTTTCAAGTTGAGACTCACTGAGACGTGACTCAGTCCTGCTGGGCACCTCAACACAAACACTAAGAGATCAGGCAGATATATGCATGTGAGTATCCAGGTGAACCCTGCAAACAAAGACAAACGCACAAAGCAAAGACACACACTTTCAGGTGCAAAGCTCTCATTTGCTCTCGGCCCATTACAAAATCCCAACAGCATTACAGTGAAGAGGCAGAGTCATGTGCTGAATACTGATCTGCAGAGTCCAAGTCATTTCTGCAGAGTCAATCCACCAGATAATAATAACACGAGCCTCAGGGAGATGGAGAGGATCAATATCCTCATCAAAAGACGGCCATTTTGATTCTAATAGATAGTCGCCACTTCTCTAACTGCATGTGTATGTATGATATGTTTACAGATCAGGAGCTCATGAACATTTCTATTCTCCTTCATAGAATTAATAATGAACCTTTTAACGCTAATCTATAATTAACTATATTATTATTGACAAGTACAAGCGATGGGCGTGCAGGTGTACGTTGTCTGCATAAGTGTGAGAGCAGCAACATATCAAAGATCATACACATCTTAACAAGCGGCTCACTTTGGATACAACCTTGAGAAGGTTGCCAGCGTGGATCTGAAGTGCACGCTGCGAGGGAGCGGCCGAGGTTACCATCCACTTCTGATGCGAAGGTGGCCAGGAGCGAAGGTGGCTGGTTTGAATCCAGCTTGAGACAGGCTGCAGTCTCAATGGCCACGAAACTGACACCCCCACGGCCCCAGGTCATAATTGTAAATGAGAACTGGTTCTCAATTGACCTACCTTGTTAAATAAAGAATTTAAAAAATAAAAAAAGGAGGAGGAGAGGCGATGTCTGACTGTAAAGGACTGGCATTTGGCAGATGTCTGATTCAGGGCCAAACACACAGAGGCGTTCCTCAGACAAGAGCAAAGTCAAGAGGTGCCGAGCCATGTCATTGCACAGAAATAATTAATGCGCTAATTACGTCGGCGGAATGATTTTTGCGAGCAGGGGCTGCTCTCGTCGTCTCATCCCAGCCCCCGGATCGGCTCTCTCCGTCTGATGCAGCCTGAATCCTTGATGGTAAGACGAGGGCTCTCAGACACATTACAGAGAAACACGTCCTCCTCCTTATCCTCAGTGTTCATCCGTCACTGCACACACGATGTGTACATCCACTACTGTGTTCAGTGGCACGGATTATATGGGGACTGTGAGGAATTACGGACATTTTTAACCACAATATCTCATCTTAAAGGAACAGTTTGCAGAATGTGGTCATACCGAAAAATGAGGTGCATGTTGCAGGTGAATACACCACCGATCCAAAAATTAAATCAAAAGGTTACTGTAAAAGCCCTCTCCCAATATAGGCAAATGCCTCTTTTTTAGAACAATGGAAACAATCATTCTGTTTTGTACCAAAACCTTCCTCTCCGCTGCGTTTATATGTCTCATGAACTCAGACCTTGATAAAAGTGGAACTGCTTAATCAGCTGTAGAGCAAATACTCACTGCCAAATCTAATTCAATTGTATAATTTGGAAAAGTAATCAATGTGTCAGCCATTGTTGTCATCTTCATGACTGGAGTTGACCCGCATGTTCGCTAAAAATCTGAATCATGCAGCCGTATATCATCTCATATTTGACCATATGAACAAACCACATATAAACAAAGACAACCATTTACATAAGTGACAATAAATCAATCAAAATAAGGTCAAATACCTGAGGGTAGGTTGAATCCCTTAACTGAAAAACTACAAATCTCAGAAGGGTTAAAAAAAGGTTCACCTCTGATGTCTCTGCAGCAGCCTCACACGTCCCAGTGGCACAGATACTTTTGTTCTTACACTTCCAAAGTCAAGGCAATGAGATCAGATTGTTCATTCATGTCTCTCGTGCTCTGACACTGGCCTGTCTTCCAGGACCAAACCAGTTCATCCAGGTGCAGCCAGGTGAACTAGGATTAAATGCATCCTGAACCAAATCTTTCCCTGCATGTCACTGCTGACAGGGAAATGGAACAAAAAGCAGCTGCACAGGGGAGATCCAAACAGATCCTCTCTTTATTAAGTATTTTTTCCTTTTTCCCCAATAAGCTGACGTCCGTTAACACGTAACTCAGCGCTGCTCCGTGTTGCCCAGCATCATCCTACATGTTTAAAACATGCTCCAGTGAACAGATCCCTGCAGGACACTGAAACTTGTCAGGATTCTAAAGTCACCTGCTGGACAAGGTCACCAGCAGCAGTAGAGATGGTTTTGGCTGTCGAATAACAGATTATAACTTCCATTGTTACAATTTTTTTTTATCAATTTGGGTTTGATAATATATTCATGAAACGTTGCTGATAAAAAAACACCACTGTCCAATCATTTAGCCTCATGTTGGTCAGGATGACATCACTCTACCCTGCAGGGTAAGGCAATTTCCTAAAGACCTAAATACCTCAAAGTAATGGATTCAGATTCAGGTTTATATAGAAGAGCAATTTGTTACACCATCTAACCCTCTGGTTTAAATCAATATGAATGAATGCATTTCACAAATCAACAATATTTTAGTTGCCTGATAACAGAATGAATGAAGCAATTAGAGTAAGTCAATGGCTGCCACATGTCAGAATAGTCCCTTCAGACTGGTGCATTACTTGAACTACTTAGGATTCCTTTTACTCTCTGCACCTCAGGTCTTTGTGTTTGGCTCCAGTGGTTTTAGAGCAGACATGAGCCGAGTTCGTCCTTCACAGACAAAAGAGATGATTCACTGCATCAAATGTTCTCATACACAGCAAAAGAGTCTGGCCTCCTCAGTAAGTCTATTCTTTGGTTTCCCTGACAATATCATTGAGGTTTGCATCGAATGTAAAGTCTGTGTCAAACACTTCTCTTTGGAAGAGCTGTCATAACCTGAAAAGTACAGCATCGTAATTATGTCATAAATGGGGAGTACAGGAAGTACCTTGATTCACGCTTAGGATAAGAAGCAACATTATTAAGCTGTTATTGGAAATAGTCGATAAAAGGAGGGTGGTGTGATACATGGGGACCGTGGAGTAAGAAGGAACAGTCTGACACTTAAAATGCACCATATAATCTTAATGATTGGGGGTTGGTGGAAATTATGGGGTATCCATATTTTTTTAACCATGAGAAACAAAAGCAGATTGTATGA
>JAFBJT010006951.1:71259-101550 GCA_016785325.1 Chascanopsetta lugubris
AATAGTCGATAAAAGGAGGGTGGTGTGATACATGGGACCGTGGAGTAAGAAGGAACAGTCTGACACTTAAAATGCACCATATAATCTTAATGATTGGGGGTTGGTGGAAATTATGGGGTATCCATATTTTTTAACCATGAGAAACAAAAGCAGATTGTATGATAACTGGACAAAAATCTCTCAATTTCCACACTGAAAAATTGCTGACTCGACAGAAACGGCATCTGTTTGACTTACATAGATTTCATTGGAAAGAGGACAAACCAAAGAATATGTTAGCGTAGTATCTCTACTAGTGTCTTTTTATCTCATTACTCTTTGCCTTGACCCCAGCGCCGTGAATAATACTTGCTTCTGTTTGGCAGCTACAGTGAGTCTGATGTACGAATGTGTGAATGATCCACAGGTAAAAGCAGAAAGACAAATAGAAGCACTGTCACCACACCTGTTCAAATATGACTGACCCTAACCACGCTAAAAATAAATGCTTGTACACTTGAGAGGTGATAGGGAAGCATGTTCCCTCTTTACGGCTCAGCAGCAAAACAAACAGCGCTCTGCATGGAGGTGTTAATGGAATCCACTTTGTTAAGAGGATGAATAAAAAAAAAGAAGTATATAAACTAATTAAATCGCCTTGCATGGGAATGCAAAGCAAAAACCAACTGTGCCATTGTTAATCCATTGCTCAGTGCAATCAGATCAGCCCGTTGGTTTAATTACATTGACGCCATTGGTGCTCACTTAGGTTTGTTCACACGGGGTTGTCCAATATGGTCGCCCCTTCCTCCCCCTCTTCCATCACGTGAGTGACTCCTCCCCCCAGCCAACATTATCTACAGGGGGAGATTGTCTGCCTGAAAAGATGCTGACCTATGGAGGGAGAATTACTCACTTTGGGGTGTTACTGTTTCAGAGGCACAATGGCCCCGCTGACACAACACCAAGGTCATTTCATAATGGGTTGTCCAGCTGCCACTCTGCTGTCAACAGGCCTGAGAGATGAAGGCGAGTGCAGCCAGTTATGGTGACAGGAGTCAAGGCTGCGGGAGCTTGATAAAGATCGGCCTCTATCAGGAGTGAAAACGAGGGGAAAGAAAGAAGGATGGAAAAAAGATGATCCTGCATTTTGGCCCCTAAGCTTTCAAAGCGGTGACAAATAGATCTGCTGCGGGAGCTGGCGTCTGCACGGCCGCGGCCTGGTTTGCATTTTGCTGGCGGCTGCAGCGGCCATGATGCCGCAGGATTAAATGCATGTGATTGGCAAGAGCAGTCAATCAGGGCACAGCAATACCCTGAGAAGTATCGACTGCGTCACTGCTCTTTTCTGTGCTCACTGTCAATCATGTCGGGCCCATGAATTGATCAGCTGGGTTCACATCCATCACAGTTACTCATCCAACACAGAGATGATTTCAAAGAGTTGGTATTCTACGGCCGCCTGTGGCAGGGGTGACCTGAGACTTTTGCTTTTCTTCTGACTCACTGAATTTTTGGTTTAAAGGTGCAGTCCACAGGATTTAGTCATATCTAGTGATTAAGATGCACATTGGAACAACTTATCAACTCACCCTTCCATTCCAAGCATGTATGAGAACCTATGTCCGCCTTCACTTATCATTAAAACTCAAAATGTGTTTACTGTGTTCATCCTGGGCTATGGTGGCCTCCATAGAGCATATTTGCTGATGATGAATACCTTCATAAAACATCAGTGTAATTACTTTACATTCAATTTCTGCAAAAGAAATGAAAATAATATGACCTATGACAAATTGTACCTTTAAATGTCAATCAGATGACTAATTACTTAGTTTTCAGACTAATCAATAAAATGTGTTCTTGAGATGTCTCTTTGCGACACTCATTCAAATCAACTTAGGATGATGGAACCATGCGAGGAGCCCTGCTACACCTCTTACTGAGAAAGTGTCAAAATTTTCATTGTCAAATAATTCACAGTGAAATGGCAGATATGCTGCTGGAAAGCAGCGAGTGAGGAGGATATTTATGGCACCGATTTTTTTTTTTAAAGGAATGAAAACTATGTCTGAGACTTAGCGAAGAAAGTCATGATATCACTAGTAAAACATTTTAAGGCTTGGTCCTTTCATAGCAGGACGCGGAGCATCTTGTTGAGTTTTCACAAATATCTATGAAGTAACTAGTATCTGTTATAAAGATCAAATGTAATTTCTTTCCAAATTACTACTTGTTGAAAACATTTTTTTATTTTAACTTTGCCTCCTTTCTCTGTTGTTACATGCTGTATGTTTGTTGTGTATCTGAGCCACAGACGTGCGATACATGAAATCTTCATGAGGCAATCTCAGCCAAAGTGAATATTTCCCTGAGGAATTAGCGATGATTGCTTTATGGTACGTCTGGGTGTTTCAGAGTCAGGGAGCGTGGTGAAAAATATATATTTAAGGATTTCTGCAGCTTGACATATTGCTCCCAAAGAAAAACTCCTTCCTGCTTATGTAATGAAAATGATAATGTTAAATCCATTCGTGGCAGGTCTTTGAGTTCAACCGTTAGACTCCAGTACAAAGGGCGTTTTACATAAGTGGCAGCTCTATCAATAGATGTGTCCTGCTGCTGGAACTGTTTCATTTCCATGAATCAGAAATTATGTGTATTAGAAACATTTGTGCATGTCACACCTTCATGTACAGGTGAGATGTGGGGGGTTGGGGGAGGGGGTGGACATGTGGGCTTTAATACTCTCTGCTTGATCCGAGACAAAAACTGTTATTTGCTGCAGGATTATTCCCCTCCTCTGTGTGTGTGTGTGTGTGTGTGTGTGTGTGTGTGTGTGTGTGTGTGTGTGTGTGTGTGTGTGTGTGTGTGTGTGTGTGTGTGTGTGTGTGTATGTTTTCTGTTTACTTGTCTGCCTCACACTCGCACAGGCTGTTATCCTGGAACAGACTCCGGACTTAATGGGATTTCCTTGTTTCAGCAGTTTAAAGACAAAGGAGTGATTCAGAGCATACACAGCCTAATTCCATTTTATTCCGTCTGCAGTAACAAATAAAAGACAAAGGCTGACATGCACGCACTATGCAAAATACACATCCTAAAATCAGACCAAAAAAAACAAGGTTTGTGCGTCTCCACGCCTCCGCTGATGCCTCTCAGGAGAGAGGGACTTGATTTCGACTCGAGAAGCTGAAAATTTTACAAATTAATTAAAAGCACAGGGCTGCTTGTTCCGTTCCTCTAAAGTGAGCTCTGGAGACGGGTGGGAAAGCTTTACTAAGGGTCCTAGCATGTGCTGCTTTAAGAAATACATACAAGACAAAGGGGGACGGGGGACGCCGCAGACTGTTAATCATTCCAGTCCCGTTGTTTGAAAGTTTCTTAGTCCCTTGCTCCACATTAAACACAGTCACTGTGGTCCACACATCACTACAGGAGCAACGCATGCTGTATTTATTCTGCTGCTCTCATCAAAGAATATAACTGAAACAGAAACTGGTTACGTATAATTCAGCCCGCTTAACTGCTTGGAGGACGGCAGCGAGGAGGAACGTACAGATTAGTCAGCGCTCTGGCACAAACATGGGAGCAGAGCGGCGGAGTGAGCGGAGGATAATGTTTTCTGTGTTACTTTGTGTGGAGAGTCCTTCATTGGATATCACGGCCATAGCCCTAGGTGAATGAGTCTTTTACCTATCTGCAGCATCCAGCCACCTGCCACCGCAAACACGTCTGTTTCCGCCATATGCCTCGATGTTCTGCCAAGGTTCGACGGTCTGTTCCGCCCTGAGCAAATTTCATTATGGGATGGCTGCGAGCATTCAGCGTTGCTCATTAAGGTTATCAGCGTGGCACGTCACCGTCCGTGGCGCTGAGGAGGCAGGAGGTTGCAAACCCCCAGCAACCGAAAGCCATTAAGAATTTTTTCGCAATTGTACTAACTTTCCCTCATGATTCAGGACATAATGACATATGGTTCAGTCCCAAATAGACACAGAGATGATGCTGACGAGCTGGTTTTATTTAGATAGTGAGCTCAATAAAAACCTGTACAATGAGTACAAATATAATCACGTATACCTCAAAGTATTACAGAAGGCTTGCAGCACTGGAATAGGCAAAATAACAGGTTAGCTGTTGATCCACAAACTCATGAAGTGCATTTAACATTGTATAATGCAAAACATATGCAAATATTATATTGCTCATTCCAAAAGATTAATCATGTGCACGACTAGAATGGAACTCAGCAGATTACATATATTAGCCAGGAACCGTAAGTCCTCTCATAAAACCACATTTAAATGCAAAACATCCACATTTTTATTTGGGTCTGCACCAGAGAAATACACTATGATCCAACATTAAGTGATTACTCTCCGATATATTGATGAAAATGTTGGCCCGTTGGGCCTGAAATGTGACCTTATTGTTAAGGGGCAACATGCAATGATTTTAATTGATAATTTGTGAAGAAATAACAGCTCTGACATCATGCTGATAATGTCAAATCTACTCCTTTATAGAGATAACCACAGAAAACGAAGAAGCCACTCAGTAATACCACTTTCCTACCACTAGAATGAGTCATGAGCTACTACAGCCCTAGTCTACCTCTTGTCTTCACCAGCTGTGTTTCTGATGGACAGTTCAGCTCCATTATTTCTGTTAATGTGGCGGTTTTATGTAATAAACAAAGACCACAAAGTGTCAGTGAGCTTGTTATTCTCTGAGGGATATATGGTTTTACACAACAGCGCCATTTGTTGTTGATAAATGGAACATGATCAAAATTACAAACCGCTTCTATCCTGGATTTGTATTATCTAACTGTTCAGTGAAGAAATTCAGATGAAAACAGCAGAGGTGTGTGATCAAATATCATTAGCAGATTAGGTGCTGGAGCCTCTGTCTTATTTGACAAGTGCCTTGATTTTATCCTTTAATTGTAGCGTGTTGTCAAAGTTAATTATCCATAATTAATGGCACTTTGTTAGGCAAAGTAACTTCCTTGTTTCTATGGTGTGAGAAACTCTGCCTGAAAAGGCAATTATTGAATGAATTTCCACCCCGACCTGCATATTCTCCATTAATTACATCTATGAAACAAAGTTATAAAGCTCTACAGGCTGTTTTGGCTTTTAAATAATGATCCTAATCTGCTGTGGTGCGTTTTGGAGCTAAACGGCTAATACAACCCTGGCAGTAGATTCTGGCTCCGCTGGCCCTCCATGTGTTTAATAAGACAGTGCTGATTCACTAAAAGACAAGACATCCTCCACTATCATGCTGCGGATGAGCCAGTGTCGCTTTGCCACGAGGCAGTGGCAGTTGTCCGCCAACATGGTCAAAGTATGGCCAGATGGAGCCGGGCCACAGGGATCAAACGGAGAGCTCTGCTGCTAGAGGTTTCCTGCCAACTCACACCCACCACCCTCTGACACGTCACCGTCGCACCATTCTCCCACTCCGCGCTGCCCTTGAAGACAAAACGAGTTCACTTTGTTCGAGTGCAGCAGTTGCAGGTCCTTCAGAGGAGAGGCCGAAACAATAACGACCCACCTCGCTGCCAATTGTTTGCATTGTTTACTCACAATCGAATCCTCCTCTGTGCTCTCATGTGAGAAGGCCAGTCTGTGGCCCGTGCATTGGAGAGGAGTTAAGCCTCACTATACTTCGACACGATGTGCACTCAGCCATGCCAGTGCCATGCACCCAAAGCCATCACAGTGCATTAATCCCCGGATACTGCCCGGCACTGTCTGACTGGACTGCTGTCCCAGACTGCTTCAAGTCTTAAGGGTAAGCAGAGCTGGGGTTGGCAGAGGGAAGTGGGGCCAGGGTTAAATACTAACACAGACGTGGAGCATTATTTGTTCATGGAGATTAATACGTTGTTTTTCTCCTCTTGATGGAACTGTTCACGACTTGCAGTGCGTGAGTGATACATGTTGAAAAGGGCATCGATCCCTTTCCAATAGCCCCTTGTCAGAGATGGATGAGATACAGTGGTAACTAATCCATGCAGCTAGTAATTTACTAGCTCGAACTGACAGTGAGCCTGTGTGAGCGAGGCAGATTAGCTGCGATGCATTCTCGCCACAATCCTGCGGTGACTGTGAGGATACAAGAGCAAGGACAAAGCGCAGCCCTCACCTCTGATTTGTGAGCAATATGTCACCTTCAACATTTCCATCATGTGAGCAGAGTTTGGCAGTTCCAGGGCCTGTGCTGCACCCAGAGCCAGTGATGGATTACGAGGTCTCGGGATGTGACGTAGACTCCGGTCATTAGTGGGAAGTCACAACAAAAACATGTTACAAATACATGGGCTGGGGTTGCCCACGGAAACCAGGAAAAGGTAAACATACAGAATGTGCCAAGAAGCTGTGGAACTATCAACAAAACTCAAACAATAACCCAACAACTGTGTATGATGATAGTTGTCCGTGTTAGCGAATTGGACATCATCCCATTTTCACAAGTTATTTGATGATGTAAATAAACAGCTTAAAATGTCATGATTGACAGTTGAGACTGTCTAGTCACTGATCAATAGTGTGTGTGAATAGGACCATGAGCATGTTGAATCACCCCATGATCACTATTATACAGACTCTGGCTCTGAATGATGCTATTCTGGCTTCATTTCTGGATAATGGGAAACAGTGAAGGAGCATCATCCATCTTCATACAGGGGTTTTATGAGGACATTTAAACTTTCAAATTCCATCTAATTCCTACAGCAGACGTGAAACAGAATTACCATTTATACATTGTCTTTGTTATGTTTGCATCTACCAGGTGAGCATAAGTTGTTTGTATGCCTTTGTAAACCACCTTTACATGACAATCAGCAGCTTAATCTTGAATGTTAAAACACGGATGAACCTGGATCACAAAGGCAATTAACACCTTTGTCAGTGCTGATTGTTAGTTTACCCTGTGGCAGTGTTTGCATTGACACATCAGCAATGAAGACTATAATAAGGAAAAATAGTTCAGTGACACTGTTACCATGGTAACACAGTGTTGCGTTTTGATCCAACGGATGGGATGAAAAATGTTGAATTCAGTCCCAAACTATGAAAATATATATTAAGTATTCAATATCAGGTATTTATGGCTATTTATGTGCTGACGGCTGAAGGATGTATGAGCGTCATAGAAATGCACAGGAATGGCAAAACAACAGGATCTCATCATTCTCACCAATTGGAGCTGGAGCTGATAGTTGTCCAGTTGTTTTGAACCCTGAGAGTGTTGTTGATTGAAATAAAAGGTAGAAAGGATTGTGTAAAAAGGGGTATAACAAAACCTGTCACATCACAAATGTACTTCTGTTGCAATATTCTGACCAAATATTTTGCCCAAGCTTGCAAAATGTGCTGTGCAGAGCAAACAATGCTGCAAAAGTCTCAACCTTATTAGACAGAAAACTGTCTAGGCACTATAACACCGAACACTAGCAAAATTAAAAAAAATAATTTAACAAAACCCCTCTGTATTGGATTTGAACCAGAGCCCATCCAGCAGTGAGGAGCACTATGTCTTGGAGACAATGACAAACAGTGAAAGTGTTGACTACTGTCTCTCTCTGGGAAGCTCAGGCAAACAGCAGTGGCAGTTATCACAGGGGGCGGCCATGATGGCTTGGCACTCAGACATGATGAAGGGCATGACTTCACATCCAAATGACCCGCACCAGCAGCTATCAGCTCTGTGTCATTTGAGAGGCAATCCACACTGACGTCTGTCCTCATCTACTACAATGCTTACACAGATTGAAATAACCAAGCAGCTTCAACAAATTTCCAGAGCCAGGGGACATGAAGCTGGAGGCAATAAGTCACTTATGGAAACTCTGCTCTCATTGTTGTCTCTTCACCAGCCTTCTTTTTTTTTGGGAAGCTGAGACTGTCCCTCTTCTGTGACCCCAGGGTGGCCGTCTGTCAGGCAGGACTGACACCTAACCAATGTCTAATGGTTCTCAAGCCATAAATATGGCGCCACAGTTGACAGACTGGATGTATGTCTCCCCATTATCTTGATTCATCCCACCACAACAGGAGGGACTTTGCAATGTATTGTGGCAAACTCAAGAGGAGAGCTCCCCAGACGTACCCGGGTGGGTTCTAAACCGGCTGAACATGCTCTCTCTAATTAACATCAGCAGGTCTGCTTGAACAGTCTGCGACGATGGAGCACCAGGAGCGCGTCTCACATGGGCTTTCATTGGAATCCCACATAATTTAAAGTGCATTTCTGCACCTATGAAAGATTCATATTGCGTCCTTTACCGTAAATCGAATCGCCCTGCTTTCTTTGAGCACGTTCCGTGGAAACATTTCATCCAACAGAACATTAATTGAAACAGGGCAAAGGTCGGTCAGTTCAGCAGCTGGTCTAGCGGAAGGATGCTAATGCCCCTCAGCAACATCAAACATGCAATGTGAGAGACCAGCAAGATGAATATTTCACTGCTTCTCCCCGAGATGCTTATCTAACACATTTTTGCCATTACTCCCCATCTTTCAGAACAATCTGTTTGGCCCCTACAGCTGTGCAGATCAGTGAGTTTTCTCTGTAACAAAGATCTGAGGGTGAAACATCAAGTGTTGACCTACAAACTGACAGATGCTTAAAAAAATTATAAACGGAAAGACGACAAGAAATGTAGCATTATATATGTCTTGATGCCTTTTGCTGCCAGTGGGAGCTCTTAACAGTAATGTGCCTGACCCTGTGCTAAAAATAGACCTGGTGCAAAAAACACGGCCTACATCACGAAGCCATGGGCAGGAATAACTGCTGAATATTCAAAATGGAATTGTTATGTTATTCTTCTTTAATGTGGTTATTTTCTTTCATTATAATGTCATAATAATAATGATATGTATAAAACACAGGGTGATAAGAGGTCACAATTTATCGATGCATACATGTTAGCATCAAAGATCAACCAAAGAAGAACAATGAGAGTCCAATAAGGTGGATAGTCAGAATGAGATCTTTGACCTACACAAACAATCTGAGCCCCGGGTTATTGCCACTCTTCATCAATCAACTTCACTGGCGCTGATTGTAAATGTTGACATGTTAATGAGGAGCAGCAGAATACAAATTAACACAGTTTCAACAAAGACCCTGCTGTTTAAACATGAATCCCACCACTGTAACTTTATCAGTACAGCTTGATACACCGGGATGATAATTGTAGAGGAGAGTGTGAACGGTCGCCCCACTGAGTGTCATCCAGCCTTTGCTGTGAGTATCTCTGTTTCCTCCACCTCTTATTTACACAGCCATGTCATTAGATCACACCACTGAATATGCAGCTGCAGCGAGTCAATCTTTCCCACGGTGCATCTGCACATAAAACACAGTCTGTAGTGGGAGTGGTGTCCAATTACAGTGCAGATTGATGTTGTTGACGGGGAATTCATTCACACAGGGTAGAGTGTGTGTGTGTGCGTGCGTGTGTGTGTGTGTGTGTGACTGAGCCTCTCCCTGTGCCCTGCATGGGTAAAAAAGAGAGATGCACTCCTATGATGCTGTGCCAGGGGGAGGAACTTCATTATTCACAGCAGAGGCTCTGCTACACCGGAGAAGACAGAGAAAACAAGGGAAAGGTGGATTTTTAAAAGAGCATCATTGTGAAGTAGAGATGAAAGTGGGGCAGAATTGATGCTTCGAAGGTGCAGTGTGTAAGATTTCGGTCCATTTTTGCCATTCTATTGAAATTGAACAACAATACAATTATATGGACATTTCTATGAATGTCTAATCGCCCAAATGTATGACTTAATTGTATATTTACCTCTCTATGGGGGTTGCCATGTTTTTACAATAGCTCAGAATGGACACACTAAACATCTTTTGACAACTGAGGGTTACCATAGGTTGCACTTGCATTCTCAAATGGGATGGGTGAGATGATGGATACATAATGCAACGTCACCAGTAGATGTCACCAAATCCTACACACTGCACCTTTAATGTAAATGGCAAATCAGAGCTACGTAGCTAATGAAACCGTGATGGATGTCTCTCTCTCTGTCTTTCTCACTACCATGTAGCTTCTGCCCGTGCTTTCGACCACAAGGTCGCCCGCCTTGGCCCTGGCTCCCTCCATCCCCTCGCCGCTCAGCACGCTGACCCTCCCTGCAGCCATGCTGACCACAGCTCAGCACTGAGGGACAGGAGGGGCTATAAAACCCAGGATGGATGAAGAGGGGAGAGCGGCAGACGGCCGAGCGGGAAGGAGACGCCACCCGACTGGACAGTATCATAGTTCAATGTGCGTCCCTCAGCGAGCAGTGTGCTGACATCACCAGGCAGGGGCCAGGGATTTCGGAGGAAATATGCAGCCGTGTCATACAAGGCCAAGGATCCCTCTCATGGCTAAAACAAACAGCTGTGATATCACAGGGCTGCTGACGGGGTGAAATTGAACTGTAAAACAATGTGCTGTCCTCCGCAGGCAGTGGCTATCTGATACTAGTACATCACCTATCATGACACCTCATCAGAGTGAGATACAGGCGCCCTCTGTATATGGTGAATGCACCTGGAAACTGTAAAAGCTTTATATAAAAAATGTTTTTTTTTTTCTGGCCAGTCTATTAAAAAAACACAGAGAGGGAAAAAAATACATTTGCAACATAATCTGATTTAATTCTCTTTATGGCCGCCCGCAATCTGTTCATGTTTACTGCCCTGATTCCAATGCAGGGAGACGCCAGCTTCCCTGTGGTCCCACGTCTGGCCGTGCTCCCTCATAGCTTGTCAGGGACCTCGATTGCAAATAGTAAATGAAGCCATAAATTTGATGGAAGCCCATAAACAGGGCCTTTAAATTTGCATGCTATTTTTCCCTCTGTCTCTGCTAAATAATGATAGGAGGCACTTCAACACCAGCAAGACTCAGAGAAGATTCCCCGCTTTTCGTATTTATTTCCCAATTTCCCCCCGTATCATCGCTCAGCATCGCATCATTTTCTTAGCACGTTCAATAATTTCAGAAAGTGCCGCAGCCGAGATGCAATCTCATGCAGGGGCTTAAAAGGTACACAGTTGTGTGTGTGTGTGTGTGTGTGTGTGTGTGTGTGTGTGTGTGTGTGTGTGTGTGTGTGTGTGTGTGTGTGTGTGTGTGTGTGTGCGTGTCGGAGCTTGGATAAATACCTTGTGAAACAAAATGGCTGCAATGAATAAAGAGCGAGTGGGATTTATGAATAAATAAGAGTGGATTGCTTGTAGAGCGGAGTGATAGACAGATAGATGAACCCATGCCAGCAGAGATGGGGAGCTGATTTGCACTGTGTATCCCTTCAATCCTTCAGCCTGCAGGGGGAAAGTGCTGTCTCAGCGTGTGGCTGTCAGGAGAAGGAGGGGGTAGATATATACACGCCTACTCACCCGGAGCACCACACCACACCCCCCCCCAGCTGGCTGGCCCGTCCCCCCATAACTGTCTGTCAGGAGTCCAGCAGCCTGCAACTCATCTCCACATCCTGCATCCGACGTGTCGTCTTAAAGATTTGAAATGATTTTTTCTTCAGCAGCTTTGTGAGATAGAGTTGGGACATCTTCACTGATTGTACAGACCATATTTCATACATTCGAACATAAAAGCACTTATAAATTAACTAAGAGTGATATCTGAAAGAAGAAAGGGAAGTGCTTCGCCTTGAAGGTTTTCATATTCCAACAATTATTCATGGTGCCACTTCAGTGTATGTTAACCAATTGCATCATATTCTCCACAACAAAACTGCAAAACCAAGCATTTACTTCCTGACACCCTTTCCATGAAGACTGGAAAAGTTATTTAAGTGTGTCTCTCACACAACAGGCTCCTGTTTTCACTCTCTCCCTGTGGAGCTCCTGCCCCTCCCTCACAGAGAAGCCCAGACTGCTCCGGTTGCCAGCTGAGTGACTCTCGTGTGATTGGTCAAAGCTTCCAAAATGATGTAGGAAAGTGACTGACTGCCATTAATAAAGACTGCTCACTCTGCTACATTGGGATTGTTAACTACAAACACCTATACACACAACACCCATACATGCCACTAAAGAACAGGTAAACAGCCTCCTTTAAAATGTGATGCTAGTTTCTGATCAATTCTTTTTGGACAAAACAAGCGTCCAAGTTGTAATTTTGTTGGGGCCTGTGCATTCACATCTTCTATAAATGGACTAATGCTGAGGCGTCTTGGTCCAGCAGACCAGAGCAATCGATGTATTAACAACTCTTTGCAGAACTTTCAATGGTTAAACAGAAAGCAGCAAACCTGCTCTGAATCCCTCTGATGTACAGAGTAAAGCACATTAATTGTGTCATTACTTAGGTGAAATGACTTGAGGCAGCAAATACAATTAAACATCAGAAAATACTGTGAATACTGTACCAAGATTAAGCTAATGAGTTGGCAAAGACACTCAGATCTCAAGCCTTGTTTGCCATTTCCAAAGTGCCCAATGTGTAATTAATTTTGCCATGTTTATCATATCTTTGTCAATGTTTCCTGGAAAGCACCTTGATCTCCATCCAGTTACACATACAGTGAACGGTCCAGCATCACCACTATGTCTGAATCGCTGAGTCAGCTTTAGGACCTCGTCTTTTGAAATCCTGCCAGGGTTACGGCCCCTGCAGAAAAAGGCAAAGCACTAACAGATAGCCAAGTGCTATATAGTGGAGGGCAGCTTCATCCTCGAGTCAGAAGAAAGGCTAAATAAACTAATTAAAAACATGCCTGGCAGCGTGCTGTGTTCAAGGGGAATGGGTTTGAACTTAATGAACGGCTTAACATCGGGAAACATAGCTGGGGGCACAGACAGGATGAAGCCCTGTGACAAAGCTTGGGCGACTGCTGCATCACCTTTGCTATTTAAGTCCACGGCCATTGTGTGTATGTGTGTATGTGTGTGTGTGTGTGTGTGTGAGTGAGAGAGAGAGAGAGCCACAGAGGTTGAATCCATCCTGTGGTGAATCCCTCCAATAGCTGCAGTGGACGCTTGGCCGCTCTAATCACAATGCGAAGGAGTCTGGAGGTGACTGGTGCATCAATCTGACGTAGCCCCTCAGGCGCCCGGGAGGAGACAGGGGCCCGCCAACTAGTGCCATGCCATATGACTCATTACGCTGGCGGGGAAAAGAGGAGCCCGGCTGCATGGTAAAAGTGACACCCGAGGAGGAGGTTAGAAAAGAAAGGGGACGGCGGCGGGGCAGGGGGTGGGCGGGAAAATGTAAATCAGGTGAAGAAAGGTGTCTGAAATGAGGAGAATCCAGCAGGTTTTTCTCTGTGGTGGAAATAATGTGACAAAACACATCATTGTTACGACTGTCTTCGGGCTTCATAGTGAGACAAGGTCAGTTTCAAGCCGTCTGCTGTTCTATGTTTCCATGTCTTCACTCAGGCAGCAACCACTAAGTGAGTAAGAGCAGCCTGACACACGTCTCTACAGATAGACCTGGTAAATGATACTGATGAATACAGGCCTATGCACTGTAACAACCAATTTCATCATACATGAGCTATTGTACCAGTAAAGACCATTTACATAAGATTTCCAATGGAGCAATTATGCCTCAATCTCCATTACGTACATGCATATTTATAACATAATGGCTTTGGTGCCTCTCAGAATATGTTCTTTGATATCATGTCAGGATTTTTACATATATAGTCAGTTAATTACAGTCTGAGGTTGAGCTCATATTCACGTGTATGTGCCATGTGGATCTCTTGCTTAGGGTGCTAATGCCATGTGCTACCTGGATTTATTTAAGTGTGCAAACAGCTGCGACTTTGACTGGTCCGAAAATGAAAGGAGCTTGATTCATTGCAAAATCTGCTCATCGCAAAGTGACAGAGAATTGTGACTTTCTAAATAATTACATGGAATAGGGGGAAAAAAGTATTGACTGAGGCTTGTGTTCTCTGAAGTCCATTAAAGGTCCGACGCAGAAACAGTTCCTGATAGAGTTGACACTCGTTACAGAAAAGATGTCATTCATATTATATATCTATATATAATTTCAACTGGAAACCTCTCCATCTTCACCAGAACTGAGCAGAAGCTAAGATGAGATTTGGACCATAGGCAGATTGCACCTCTCAGGCTGCGTATCTCTCCTCCTACGACAGATTCAATATACACCTCAATATAGGCACAATAATTCATAGCAGCTACAATATATTTGAGGCAGTCATTCTGATATGATTCAATCCAGCTCTGTCTCAGTGCAACACACAACAATATAATGCAAAGCAATTGGTTTGAGTTTACTCAGGGTTTTTTCCCTCTCTGTTCTGAAGGAGCATTCAAAATAACCTAAGACTCAGAGGACATACAGTATATGCCTCACTCTGTGTGTGTGTGTGTGTGTGTGTGTGTGTGTGTGTGTGTGTGTGTGTGTGTGTGTCACTCAGGTCCTTAGAGACACCCGTCCTTGGCAGTGATTCCTCAAAACTGTTGTCAGATACAAAGCGTAAGTGATGTCAAATGCATGAAATTTAATACGTTTAAGTCATTTGGAGCAACATTTGTAGAAAAAGACAGTTTTGGTCTGAAATAAGTTGTTTCCTTTTAATCTAAATCAATATGATTAATTGACTGAAAAATGATTCTCAAAACAATCACTCGTTGCTGCCTCAGTGCCATAAAGTTACTCCCTGCAAATGACTGAAGAGCTGATGATGTCCTGCAGTGTTTGTTTATCAGTTGGATCTTGTTGGAAATAATGTGGTTTGTCCCCTTCACATTGCTATGGAAACCACCACAGAGGTTACCATTGAATTTGATATGATTAGGAGAGAACTTATTTGTATTTGGCGCCAGTCCATGCTGGAGGATAAGGACAAATCCGTGTCTTCAGCATTGCAGTAGACTGCATGGTATCTTTGAATCTTGCACCAGTCTGTCAGAGAATAATTCATGGAGCTGAGAAAAAAATAATGTGCGTCTTTAGGGGATTTATATTCATGAAAAAATCTGGATCCTGTAAATGTACAGTTTCATGAGAGGACAGTGTGTGGCTTTAGCGGAGGTAAACACTCCTTTGAGGGTCATTCAAGTTTATTTTTATTGTCTGCAAGATCTTTTGAAAAGTACTGAAGTGAGTTGTTGGGATCTAAGGCATCAAAGGAGAATGAACATCACTCTTCCTCATGTTGTCAGCCGTTGGGATACACCCCATTGATAAGAGGAATATAGAAAAATACAGATATAGAAGCGTGGATTTGAAAATTCACCTCAGACAACACTACACAATCTTTGAACACTATTGCAGAGGGTAATTTATATACATGTTGAGGTACAGATAAAGAAAAAAAGGACACTTGAGTGCGTTGCATTGGTCTATTTCTTCTCCCCTTTGATTATCACCTATAGCAGCTATAGACACACAGGACTGTGTGGCCTTGCCATTTATCAGAGGTATTCATGTGTCTTTTCCTGCTGTCTCCTCTGCACACTGTCATCACCTGAAGTGCCACTGCTCACTCAGTGTGCTGCTCAACTCTTGTTTCCTGAGACAAACAAACGGACCCTGGCTTAATAACGACATCACAGGCTGCTGCTGCTGTCGATCGAGGCATCGACGGAGCGACGCAAATGCAGAAGTCTAAAAATGAATTGTATACTGAGAGTAAGCGCCTTTTATCCTATGGTGTATTCAATAAAAGCATGAATGGATAAATATTGTAAAATGAGACACTTTGTCTTCCACCTCACATGTGTCTCCAGAGAGTAGAGAGATTGTCTCATCTCTTTTGCCGGCTGCCCTGCAGGGCTAATGTCACCTTCATAGTGTCTTTCAGCAGCTGCCGTGTCACACTGTCAAGCGTCCTTGTGTGACACAAAGGCAGCCATGCATGTTCTCTTTGTTCCTGACACTCATAGGTTAAACACTTCTGACACGGAACCATCGAAATTAAAATGTTTGATTTTCAAAAAACCCACTGATCCTTCGACCTAAAGTTATTCTCAGGCTCAGAGTTCTTCACTGACTCTCATCAGAGTTTGGCTGCAGCAAAATGCACAAATACACTCAAGGCCACAGCAAGGTGAGAGCTGGTGAAACCTTATCCCTTCAGCTATATATGATATCATAATGGAACCTGTCTCTATCTGATTGTATAGGCTACACTCAGTTGTCAATGGTCTGTATTGTGCCATTGCATCCGTTTTCCAGTTAGCAGGAGCTACAATGACATCAGCTGAAGCAGTGCACAAGTGTGGACTCATTTCTTACAACATCTTAAGTCTCTCAAGCAACATCAATGTAAACTCCTCCCATCTGAAAGGTTAAGTCAAACTAAACAAATGTGTCTACACAGGTACAGTGGTAGGATTACAAAACAATTACACACTGACATTTGCATGAATTTGTAATGACCTAAAAGTTAGATTTTTTTCCCATTACTCTTAATTGAGCCCATTACTGTATATTTACATGAGGAGGGGGGTCCTCACAACAGGAGCGTGACGTTTTTACAGTAGCCTAGAGTGGACATACTAAACATATTTTGAGTTTTAATGACAACTGAAGTCTACCATAGGTTCTCCTGCATGCTCAGAAGGGTGAGGTGGATAGATGGATACAATATACAACTTCACCTCTAGATGTCACCAAATCGTACACACTGCACCTTTAAATAACAACTCTACCGTTTCATCTAGCAAACCCTTTTATTCAAAGCGAAATACATCTTAGGGTGAACAAAGGGGTCGGGAATTGAATAAACAACCACATGCAGTCAAGCTGTGTGCTCTACCACCGAGCTACATTCACCCACATTTCAATTGTGAGCATTTAATTTTGAGCTGGATGTGATGGATGGAGAGACGCTGGGGTCAGAACCCAGGTTCACAGATCGGGGTGCTGGCTGCTAAATTGTAGTTCCTCAGTAATTTCACTCCTGGTGAATCTTGTCAGTCAGCGCTCGGTCAGCCTGCCTGCACTCAAGTGGAGAGAAGGATCAGGATCAGATCAGGGCAGATAGGTTGGCAATGCAGGTGATTATATGATAAAGCAAGTTAATGAGGCTCAGATAATTACACCCTTTCTTTCTTTCTTTTTCTCTTGAACCATTACCTTAGTAATGGCTGCTGGCGTGTTACCATAGTGACGTACCGGGCAGCATTACGATTAAATAGTACAAAGATAGAGAATTATATTCACTTCTTTATGATATCATAATCAGTGGATTCACCAAAATACTAAGACATCCTGCCAAATATTGACCCCTGCCCCCTTTTGCCACCAAAACAGCCCCTGGCTCACTGAGGCATGGACTTTGCAAGAACTTTGAAGATCCTCTGTGGTATCTGGCACAAAGCCGTCAGCAGAGGAGAATCTGGAGGCTAAATCTAGACCCCAGACCTGCTCCTCAGACTCCTCCTCAGGTTCCTGCAGTGAGACAAGGAGCATCATCCTGCTGAAAGAGGCCCCTGCCAGCTGGGAATACTATTTCCATTAGGGGCCGTGCTTGAAGGCAACAGTGTTTAGATCAGTGATGAATATCAAATTAACTTCCACATGAATGGCAAGACCCAAGGTCTCCAAGCACTGTCTCCATCACCTTATTTTCTTCCCATAATGCATCCTGTGCTTTGTCCTCCAATGCAAATACACCTGGCCATCATCACAGTGTAAAAGAAAATGTGATTCATCAGACCAGGCCTCCTCCTTCTGTTCCTCATTGGTTCAGTTCTGATGCTCACATGCCGACCGCAGACACAGTGGACAACCTGAGCAGCCTGTGGCTAAGTGGCCCCATGTCCATCAATACACAATGTGTCCCCATACATCTCAATCAGAACAAGCAATAGCGATTCTATCGAATCTACATGGTACAATCCAGTCGGTGGTCCCCATGGTCCCCCACAATGCTCTGACCCACTAATTTAGCTAAGAGTCGCTCAGATTCTCACAGTTGTCCAGTAATTCTGCTTTCATCATCGACTCCAAGGACAAAACTGCCCAATGTAACGCAGCCGCTGCCAGGTGCCATTCTAACAAGATAATCATCGCTGTTGACTTCACGTCGGTGATCATAACATCATGACTGATTGTTATGTATTTCCACAGGGCTGCATTCACTGTATTTCCCCTTCTATCCAAACGGACAGTTTTACGTGCTTTGCAAATTCTCCCTATTAGGCTGACCTTGTTTTCACTGTGTTTGCATGATGTTACATGACAGCTACCCCACACTGATCCTATTGCATTCTATACCTGCTTCAACCGCTCTCCTCTGCATCTCATGACTCAGAGAGAATATCATTTTCCTGTCGAGCACTCTATTTTCTCTCCTCTCTGCGACCCTCTCCGTACCCCTCCTCACCTTGGTCTAATCTGCAGTCCTATTGCCCCCTCTTCACCAGAGTCCAGTGAAGAGTGTGTCTCTGAGTCTGACAAAGCAACAGGGGTTTTCCTGGTGCTGTGCACCACTTACTCACATCTACTCATTACCTGCTGCTCTTACCGACACAGTGGACAGCCATGCGATATCGCACACTGAGGATACGTCCATTGAGTGTGGAGCATTACATCATACGTGCCGGTACTTTTGTTTTGTTTTGTTGTGCAGAAGTTAGTGCTGGTGCAGCGTGCTGAGTGAGCTCTGGGATGCATGTCTGCTTTAAATGAGGCTGAAGTGAACTCAAACTCACATGCAATTGCAAATTGGAGATCACAGCGACTGCTGCTCACATCGCCTCCAAAAGCAAAAGGCAACTGACAAAGTGTCAATTATTCAGCCGCATCAAAAACATGGACACTCCTGTGCTTGACTACAGGGAGAGCAAGTGTACTGTTCTGCTTTCAGTGTCATTGAGATATGAATCTGTTTTCCATATGGCTGTAAAATGTGAAGTGAATACATGTCTTTGACTTGAATTTTCCTTGAACTGATGCATGGATAAGACCAATGGAGGGAACGACAGAGGACGAAATCTACTGAGAGAGTAAAGTCAGTTTGTCTTTTTGAAAATTAACTGATAAAATGGAAGGAGGGAAAAAAAGCGCCTTTGATTTAACGATTGCAAACATAGATATTCACTCTGACACATTGCTCTGTTGTATTCCAGTGAATGTTTCTATCAAGTAATAGTTGAATTATTAAACTATTGCCTGGTCCATCCATCCATCCATCCATCCATCCATCCGTGGTTTGAAGTGGGAACCTTCTTGTTGTAAGGTAACATCAATATATCAGATGGATCGAAGAGCTCACATAAAACTATGAGTTTGATTAAAAATCAGGCTTTAAAACTATCCAATTGTTTCTGTAAATTTGTTGTCAGAGTTAATTATGTACAATTTGTTGTATGAGGGAGTTTTATCCTAATCATCAAAAAAGTAAAGATCAGCTCTGATACAAGCTGAAATAGTTTGATGTTAGATTTGAAGTGCAGGTCGTGTGATTTATTATTTTCATTCTCAAGAAGATTGCTGGGATACAGCTAGTGAGTCATTCTTGCATATTATACTAACATTGGTCAGAATTGTACTCACTTTTTACACTCTAGTATTTAATTTAAAACATAAATCTTAGAGTGTTCATCCTCCTGCACCTTTTTCTTCATGTAAAATGTCAAGTGAGAGTAAAATTAAATATATAGTAAGCACTCCAGAGAATCTGTGGCCACTAAACGAGAGCTTCTCCTCTACTTCTCCTCTATAAATAAAAATGTAAATATAGTCAAAGCATTTCATTCTCTATTCCAGCCACTTAGGGAGATATGGTGCCTGTGTGTCCCACACACTGTAATTGGCAAATTAATTTGGGTCACCCATAGAAGAAGCCCCATCGCTATGGCAACATGAGACACATCTGCTCGATGTAGAATCAAGGCCACAGATATCTTAATGAGGCGAGCGTTTTACGACTCAAACTGAGCAGCATCCACGGAGCTGCAGCGCTGAGTGTTGTGTGAAACCAGTGTGGTCCAATTGGAACAGTGTGGACTGGTGCTTATTGAAACTGTGTTGAGACCAGGAAAAGGCTCCGAAAGGGAAGAGAGGGTCGATAAGAAGCACTAAGCAAAATCTCCCATATTGGATTTCTCACAGGAGGCTGCAGGCAGGGGGGCTTTTAAAACATAATGGCTAATGCCACTTGTAAAGAGAGGTGAGAAATAAACTGTCAATCACCAGTCAGAAGCCTGACACTTTGCCAAATACAAACAATATATAGGATCACAGATCATTTCCTGCATATGAGCGGTGGAGATCCACCGCTCACCCTATTAGATGAGCAACCACTGCCACTGAGTATTAAGTGGATATTAATTTTCCCCAGAGCTCTTATTAGAGACCTTAGCATTAATGATCCTATTCCCCATCTCATGATCCTCAAGGACCTCTCTGCTCTCCAACCGGATTCCCACCTCAATGCACTGCAGCTGCAAGGACATGTGGCATTTATGCATGTGTGTAAGTACATGCACAGCCGATACAGATGGGAATATAGTTTACAAAAACTATATACGATGCAAAAGAAAAGGCCTGCAAGCTGACTGAAAAACAAGAGGATTCTTTCGTTATATTATGAAATACATTTGTCTAAGTGTGTGAGTAATAAACAACTAGGCTTTGGGTGATTTACCAAAATAAGAACTAAAGGATGGATTTGCATTGTTGGCAAAATGTCCACTTTGTTCTACTATTTTTAATGGTAATATAGTTCAGCATGCACATTTTTTCTTTTTCAGTTTTGTAAAAAAAGACAACTTTGAACTATCCTGTGATTTGTACTTAAATAGTGAGAAAAACAATCACAAATCAGGCAAACTGAAATCTTTTTTTGTCTTTATGTCAACGCTATTGACATATGGCTTCTGTTTCGGCAAAAATTTCAGCTGAATCTCTGTCTTTCTGTGTGGAGTGTTTATTCACAGTTGCATGAAATACCCGCTGGTGCTCCAGCTTTCCCCTACAGTCCTAACACATGTGGACTGGGGGTTAGGTTAATTGGAGTGTGTTATTTTCCATAGGTGTGATAGTGGGTATGAGTGATTGTTTGTTTCTGGATGTTGGCACAGGAATTCACAGGAGACCAGCTCAGGGTGTGTTTCACCTCTGTTACTACATCAGCTGGGACTGACTCCAGCTCCCCTGCTATCCTCATAGGAAGGATGGATGGATGAATGGATGGATGGACGGATGGATGGATGAATGGATGGATGGACGGATGAATGGATTGATGCAGTGATGGATGAAACCATGAGAGATGATTAAAGTTTTACATGTTCAACTGAAGTGAATCTTTCAATTTTGTTGGAAAGACTATATACAACATTCAAAACTGATTGATTGGAAAAGGTGTAATATCCTCACATAACTACAGCATATTCATAAAGGATCCCAGTGATTAATATCCTGCTCCTGGACACACCTCTCCACCTCCCATCTTATGAGATCCAACATCGCTCTTAAATCATCAGTGCTCTATAACTGCCCCGTGAGTGATTGAGTAATTCTAATATGGCCGATATCAGCAATAACTAAAGATTGAAAATCTATCAATCAATTTAAATTGGCTGTCAGTCCTTGTGTTTCAGGTCACGGGCTGCATGGACTGATTGGGATGCGAGTGACTAGGTGGACTGTCAGCACATGCTGCACCGGCACTGGCAGGGCCCAGCCTGAGTCATTAACACTCAACAAGCGCGGTGCAGCCCCAGGGCACCATGCTCGCTGACAGTAATGCATTCTAATCTTGTCAGCCCATTGAGAGCTGGGGCTACATTACAGATAACAGGAGCCGAATCAAACACCGCTGTCTGTCAACATCTCAGATCAATCAGCAGCTAAAAGTCTGTGGGGCGGCCATGTGTGCCAGACAATCAGGGCAGCCACCATAAATACACGATGAAGAATCGGACTCCGTGTATTTCCACGACGCGTCGGTTCAGTCATGCTCGAACAACAGCGGCAAAGAAAGAAAAAAAGAAAAAAATCTATGTTGTCTTCAACCAGTTGGAAACATGAGCGACGTCCCCAAAGTGATTTCAGCTAATGTCCCTTTTGCAGTGGCCTCTCAGCACGGAAGGAAGCTGCTATATTTTATTCAGAGCCGAGTGTGTTTGTGAGGCCGGGGATGGTGGTGAGAGGAGCTGAGAAGGTTTTATTTTGATGGTTAGGCCGTGCATTATTCAGAGATCTGCACGGCAGCGAGTCAGACATGTCAGGCTCACCTTCTCCACCATTCCTCCCTCTTTAATACATTAAAATGTTAGTGTATTAAACAGCACTAGCCTCAGCTACTGCTAAGTAATGATTCCTACATTAGCCAGACAGGTCATTGTGTTTGCCCCAGTATGCTGGTTTGTTGTTGTTGTTGTTGTTGTTGTTGTTATTGTTATTGTTATTTGTCTGCAAGATTAGTCAAATAACTCATGACTCAATAGAGGGATAAGATTACAAAAGTTAGTGAAAGACCCCCTCTGAGGCCAGTGTTTGATTTGACCATAAATAAATAACATTTATACATAACATTTCACATAATGTACCTTTAATATAATATGATTATTAATCTAGATAAGTAATGAGAAACACATACAATAAGAATAACAACAACAACAACAATATTAACAACAACAACAATCATCATCATCATCATCATCATCATCATCATCATCATCATCATCATCATCATCATCATCACTGCAGCCAGATTAGCACTAAAAATTGACCAGTCCAGATATTAACACTGATGTTAAATACATAATGGGATCAAAAGTAAATATTTGGTCTCAAACTAAAGTTTTTCTAACAAAAACTGATTTCTATAAAAATGTTTACTTTGTAGTATTAACAAACTCCAGTCAAAAATGTGTTTGAATGCCTTCATCAAATGTCAAGGTAATTGCCCAGGTTGATAATTAGTCCATATCGTTACGCATCATTCCAGTCTCCATAGGCAATGGCCTCATTCAGCATTGATATTTGTACGATGACCTTCGGTGATTTAAAAGTTTAAATGCTTGTGGTCCATATCTGCATTACACAAACACACACGAAGTAAATACACTTAATGAACAACACAAACCCACATCCTGTCTGCCCTGATGCACCACTGGGGTCCAAAAGTCTGACACCACATCCCTATGAATGGGAAAATGGTCTTTGGACTTTTGGAAAAGTCCATCTTGTCAATTTCCTTCACTTTACATTTCCAGTCATCCAGCATACAAACAGCGATACTCCACACCATTAAGTGGATTCATTATTCATGAGGAGATTATTACTTTGCTCGTCCACTTCCCATAAATGTCCTCACAATTTTTTTTTTCTCTGTGATCCATGGGTACAGGAAGTACACAGGAAGGAGGATAAACATCATAAATAATCAAGAGCATGTCATCAACAGACATGGCTCAGAATACAAAGATGTCCCCTATGAGATGTCCTGCATGCTGTGCCTCATGTGGAAAGGCCCTGGCATGTCAGTGTTGTGATGCAAAAGAGGAAACAACTGCCAGATGGCGCCAGCACAGATACACAAATTACCTCCACTATTTTTAAGCAACAAAGAAAGTATGATAATCAAAGGCAGATGAGAGAATGCAAAGTTGACAGACAATATCCAAAAATCATTGTGGTTGTTCTGTCTGTTAGCTCCAGTGATACACAACTGATATACTGTTATGGAACATAAATGACTACTAAGTTCAGTCGTGACAGAGGTTCTCACGAGGATACTACAACTAATGAGTGATAGTCTTCTTCTCATATTATTGTCAACATGACCTTTTCTGCACCTGATGCAGTCTGGAAAAGGATAATGAACTAAATGCACTGAAAATGTAATTGTGTAATCAGTTTTGCAAAACAACATCTTTACTTGTCATGTGATGAAATTCACACAAGTAACAGTGAAAAGTGGAACCTTTATCCTTTCACTGTGATAAACTGTGATTTTTGAACCTAAAACCCTCTGGTTGTCTTTGGCGAGAGATTACAAGTACTGAAAAGAAGACACGAAAACTACTGAGCGATTGAAAGCGTCGTTGAGCAGGTTGCATTGTGGGTAAGCCAGGGAAGTAATACAAAAGACAAATGGTTTCATGTTTCATGTTGCAGTGTCCAGATTTAAAATTTGTTTCACATTTTAATTCTTAATTGCCACTCAGTTTGAGTAGTTTTGTTGCTTCATCAATTTATTAAACCAGCCTTACACCCTGTAATCCCGCTGCACCTAAATCAGATTGATCACCTCTTCTTTTTGTTTGCAGTTTTGCTGTAGAAGTGTAACTTTTCACAGATTAATGAGGAAGTTATGAAGTCTTAAATATTCAGGTTTAGGCTGTTTCTTCCCAGTCATCATGCTTCATCATAATTGTGTCAGATAATCCATCTTTTTAAAAGAGCTTGAAAATTCAGTGTCAAATCAGCCATTTGTGTTTTGTATGCCCTATTTCAACTTTTACTTTTTCCATCTCACTTTTGGAAACGGAGTGTATCGGTGTCACACTATGGGAGTGACACTACAGTGCTACAAAGAACACGTTGTGTTTGGACAGAAGCATTTAGCAAACAAAGCTAAAGGTAACAAAAGGGAGGTTGAGTGTCTCTCGTGGAGTAAGTGCATCGGTCCCTAAGCTCAGTTTGTCCATTTGGAAATGTCACTGGCTACGCAACTCCCCAGGACGCCGGCTAAAAGCTTCCCTACAAAGGTCCTCCTCATGTATTGGTCGAGTTGGCAGGGAAGATAGTGCAGTGTGTTGTAGTTGAATTTAAAAAAAAATTTTTTTTTTTTGCATGTGTGGACCTGTGGTGACCGGGGGAGTCGGAGACCAGAGGTCTTTATCCTGGACTAAATCCAGGCGAGGATATTAGTTGGCTACCACCCTGGGGAAGGTTATGGTGCAGTGCAGATAAGAGCTTTTCACTGCAGAGCACCAGAAATCGAAGGATGTGGACATGAGTCAAGGAAACAGTCACTGATCTCTGCACACTATTATCATGCGTTTGTGGAGTTTCTCAGGCAAATGTAGAAGTTAGGGAATAAATCTCAAATCCCTTTTGAAACTTTCACCCAAACTTGCTGCTGATATCCAAGGTTAATTTTCCCCTTTAAAGGTACAGTTAGGAGGATTTTGTGATGTCAGGTCTGAATACTCCTCGCCGATCCCGTCTTTGAATGTTTCAAAACCCATGGTCACTAGGTATTATTACAATTCAAGGTGTAATAAGTTTGTCCATTCTGGGCTACTGTATAAATATATAGGCTCATTATAAATTGAAAAAAATACAAAACTAGTACATTTAGGTGTTATAACCTCTTAAAACTGTTAACAACAACACCACCACCACACATTTTAAATAGTAAATGTCACAGCATGCAACAGATGTGAAATAAGGGCTCTGTAAGGTTGAGCTGAAACTATGAATTCTTAGGTTTGACACTTTGAAAGATGCAAAAGAATTAAAAAAAGAGAGGTTCAGAAATTGAAAATCTCTGCAAACATTCATGCAATAAGTCCTCATAATTATCTCCGAACTCACAACCGTGCTCATTAGCAAAGGGAACCAGAGTATTAGGGGAAAATTTGATCTTCCAAAAAATCTATAGCTAAGACTCATTCGAGCACTGGCACCAACAACCTCAGACCAATAACCATAAGTATTGTTTCAGTCAACATGTCCGACCTCTGCATTATCCTAGAAATCATCTTCATGCTGACTGATTCCACATTTCACCAGCGACCGCCGCAGGAAGTGGCATGCCTTAAATGTAATGAGGCAGAAAGTGAGGGAGCACACAGAGGTCACAAAGGTGAACAGGCACTGAAACAGTGGGTTCTATCCACCTCACCTCCACCTGGACAACAGTTTATTTACAATAATCACATTCCAGCACAAAATCTCAGGTCAAATCTCAGCATTCCAACTCGCCTTATTACTTTAAAAGTTTTGATATATTTGAACGTGTTTTGCATAAATCAACTCCTTCTCCCCACGGTGTAACTGACGCTCATTACTGAAACACCTCCACACAAGTGTGTGATGAGAAAGAACCAAAATCAAGCAAACTCGTAATTAATATAAGCTGGAGCTGCGTATGTGCTCGTACCTCCAGGAGCTGGTTTGATGATGTTAAACCAAAGTTGTAATTACACCATTATGTTGTAGCAACGCCTCTTTATATATTCTGTGTCACCCTCAGGCCCGAGCTAACAGAACAGAAGCTACATCTCAAGGTAGAAGCAGCAAAACTTCAGAGTGGATACTGTATATGTAGCTCAGATGATGACGCCCCTCATGGGACCAACTGTGCGATGTGATCCACACTGGTGTTACCACAAGCGAGTCCCAAGGGAAGGGTGGTGGGGTGGGGGCACAATGGGGGATGGGGGGGGGGGGACAGTGGGGGATAACAAGAGGCAAGCCGAGCAGCCAATCAGGACGCTTCTCTGGATTACAGTGCATACTCCCCTACCCAACTTAATGACTGGAACATTGTTTTTCTCTCTCCTTATCCTCCATGTCATTAGTGGGGAAATCAAAGGGGGATAGAGGTAGGCTCAATGGAAACAAAGTAAAAACAACAACGCGAGTCAAAAACACAACAAGGTAAACACGGCACTTTAACCACTGTTATACTACAAAGAGTTGGAAACCTCACAATTTCTCTCTATGCTTTAATCAAGTTGGCGATTTCACAATTAAATATTATGCAAATTCTTCAAATCTATTATAGTCAGCACTCCTGTATTAGCATATTGATTTAACTTGCAAATCAATCGACAGCCCAGGCTGCACATCATAACCTTTGTCACAATAATGAATTAAAGCTATTTCTGACCCTTACATTTTTAATGGGCCATCGATCAAAGCGAGAAGACAGTGTATATAAATGAAAATGTAAAGTCATGAATTAGTAGAGTATTGAGAGCATGCCCAGATAGTCCCGACTGTAAATTATGGAGACATGGTGCTTAACGGCAGATGCGGGCCCCAGGGTCACCCTTTATTAAGGCTCGGCCGCCATAAATCTATTCCGTGCCGAGTGCTCATTGTCATCCTTTGCCAGCGGAAGGGCGCACTTCACTGGGACGTCTGAGGATGCGCCTTGTCGGAAAAAGAGGCATTTGAAAAGGGGGGGGGCGAGGCGAGCAGAGTCCCCGCAAAGCTCGAAAATAACAAGGCAGAACTGTCAGCAGCGTGGCTGGAAGAAAAAAAATTATATAAAAAAAAAGAAATAAAAGAAACACATTGGGAAATGTCAAAACTCCCCAGTGGGATCTGGCAACACTTCTAAAGAGATGTGGGTCACAATGTTCATGTCACACAGAGTTCTACACTCACGGACACCATGGGAAATCTGTTTAATGTCCCTTTAAATGGATAAAAATAGTATTTGTGTGTGTGTGTGTGTGTGTGTGTGTGAGTGTGTGTGTGTGTGTGTGTGTGTGTGTGTGTGTATCCACTGATGTAAACATCTCGCTGTAAAGACAGAAACAAAAGAAGAAGCAATGTTCTATAAAAACAGCAAATGTCCACAATCACAAGTTCTACAATTAGACTTAAGATAATGAAACACACTGCAGCACATCCAGGTAGAGAATTACACTGATGACAAAGTGAGCTAAGCTCACTGTATAAAAAAGGAAGCAGACTCATCACACTGAATATTTGAATGCCATCAGAGTTGGATCTTAAAATGAAACTTTAAACACCGGGGGGGGGTGAGAATATTCCTCAGGTCTGGCTTTACGAGCTGTGTCTGTTTGACTGTGCCTCTGAGAGGACGCTGATGATGGCGCCTCTCTGGATTTATGGAGCAGGGACTGACCTCCCCTGGTGCTGAGCCCAGGTTTTATGGGTCACCAATGTGGGTCACAGGTCTTGAATCACTACCAAACAAGCCCATGTCACCCGCTTGTTATCCATCTAGGAACCCAGAGGGATGAGTATCATCGCTATGTCTGATGTGTTTGTAACTTTAAAGGTCCAGTGTGTAGGATTTGTTGACTGACAGAATATAAAGTAGAATGATACACAAATTGTTTCTATTCATTTCCTTTTGCTCTGCTATAATGACAACCCAGGGCTATAGAGGATCTGCTATATGCTTGAACAGGCAGTTTGAGGTCATTGTCATGTCCCGTTATTTTGGTGCCCTCATGTTTCCATTTCCGGAAATTTTACTTATTGTGAAGTCCTGATCAACTTCCTCTCGTCTCCGCTCCTTATTATCCCTCGTCTGTGTCACCTGAGTCCGCATCCGCACCCGATTCTCATCCCCCACTCATTGTCGTGTGTATTTAACCCCTTCGTGTCCTGCCAGTCGTTGTCGTGACGTTACATTATTCAGTCCCGTGTCTTTCCTTTGTGACTCCAGTTCTCGTCTTATCTGTTTTCACACTGTTTGCTGATTTCCCGGTTTTGACCTTTAACTGCATTTTGGATTACGCCTTTTCCCTGCTCCCCTTTGTGCCCTGAACGGCACTAATGAAGACGTTGCTGACCTTCACTTCTGACTGCGCTTGGGTTCCCTGCCTCGTGTCCTGACAGTCATGGATATTCAGCTACAACTACATTATGCAAATTCACAATAATAGGTCAGTAAATCCTACAAAGCTTAGAAGCTAAATGAAATAAATAAATACAATGCTAAGCAGCTAATTCGGCAGTCTGTACTGTATGATCATGATTTATAACAATCTGTTACATCATTACGATTCTGCACATCTCTATGAAAGAGAGGCATTAGGCATATAGGTTAGCAAGTCACTATTAAAGGCACAGTGTGTAGGACATAACACCCTAAACCTCTACCTTCCATTCCAAGTCAGTTGGTGATCCAATGGCAGCCTATTACAGAAACTGCTCTAATATGGAGGGGCCCTGCTACAAATGTAAACATAAGGGGCTCTATGTATAATACACTCACTACCTATCATTATCCTCCATGGTTAACCATTCAATTATTATTCCATCTCTGAAAATAGAAATAGAAGTCATTTCTCCTAAAAGTGTTCACACTGTGCCTTTAATGCGATTTTGCTACTGCTGTGTGCAAAGTCAGTCCTTCCAAACAACCAGCCTGTCGGTGCAACATTAATATACTTTTTATATACTAGCTGCTTCCTACAGGGGGCATCACGGTCTAGAGTAGTGCTGGACGGAATTACAATACGAGATTATGTATTGACATTTGATGATATGTAAAAAACAACAACGTATTTATTAATATCATAATGATTATTATTTTACTTGGAATCTGCAGTTTGGAGGATTCTAATCTGCTCCAGTGGTATAAAATGTAATACCTGCAGTCTGGAGAATATTATCAGCCTTTACTCCACACTTCCACACGACAGTGATACTTGTTTGCATTTCACTCGTCCGATCCTCTCCCTTCATCTGTCTCTTCAGTCGCCGCTGCCTGCACACACAAGTCCTGCCGCTCTCGTGTGCACGCAGCATGATTTATTTATATAAGTGTTTCTCTGGAGAATGAGCCGTTACTCTCTTCTTCCATCACTAAATGCAATCTCACCACAATATGGCTGCGGCAATTTGTCTTTATTTAATTCCCCGCTTTCCATCCCGGGCCACACTGCTGCGCGGGTCATTCTCTTACAGTCTGCCAAAAGTGGCCTTTAGCTTTCCTGCATAGCTCATTTGTCAAGTTCCACACTCGCAGTAATATTTTATTTTTGTAAAATATGTATATTGAAACGCTCATGGCTCACTATGGCCGAATAAGGAATGTAATTCTTTGGTGTCAGCAGATGTAGCCAGAGTAGTTGGTTTTTTACAGCATAGAATTATGACAGAGATGCTGCTTTGTTATTTGCTGATAGTTTGGACGGATTTTCAAATTAAACGCTGATAAGTCACATTTTTAACACTGAAGAATGAGAATAGCTTCTGGCAATGTCTTATTAATTTTTCCAATGGAATAGAATGCTAATAACCGAGATGGCATATGAAAAAATGACAGTGTTTTTCTTTCTACAGCAGGCATGTCAAACTGAGTTTGGGTCTCGGGCCGGATCCAGACCTTCTGATCTCAAGTGGGCCGGACCAGTCAAATAATGGCAAAATGTCAAATCAAAATCTTTAGCTTTGTTTTTCAGTGCTATGCTTTAGCATCAAGCCTACATTTGTAGCCTACATATTATAATTACGGATCACAAATGATCTATTCTAACAACCCATTTATTCACAAACAATGGAATTGATCAAAATAAAATGATTGGTTTATTAAATACAGTCGAGTAAATACAGTTTTAAACCACTGAACCAACTCACAACACTAAACAAAGTGGCAGCTCTGA
>JAFBJT010006951.1:109120-114309 GCA_016785325.1 Chascanopsetta lugubris
TTCGTAGATATACAGCTTTTGCTTCTCTTATTGATCATTGAAAGCTCTTGAGTAATATTACTTTGTGAAGACCATATATGGGCATGTACACTGTTGAACACTTCAAAGAGCATTTCCTATAATGCATCATTCATTGGCACGGGCATCAGGACAATTTAGGGTTTGGCATCATGTCCAGGGACACTTAGAGCTGGAGCTGAGAATCAAACCCTTTACATTCTGGCAAGTGGACAACCCGCTCTACCCTAGAGTCGGCCCTGGATGTTTCTTACTATGGATGGATTCTCACATATTTTAAGTTCAAAGTCTTACGGAATGTTCATTTGTAAGTGCACGACCTGAGAGGAGGCGTGTGTCGGACTGAGAGACACCTGGTGGTGAAGTTCCGTACTGCAGGTGAAAACATGTAATTCCAGGCACCTGTTGCAGCTGTCACTTATCATGACAACTCAAAAGGTGTTTAGTTTGTCCATTCCGTAAAGCCATGGTATGCGACATGGCGGCCATCTTTGCATGATGTAAACACACAGGGCTTATTATTAGGCCTTAATGTGATTACAGAAAGCAACTTGAATAATTGTATTCGATTACTGCAAATCTAAAGTAACGGCTGATCATCTTTGATTCGTCTGCCCGGTGGCTCGGCGTCTCCGTCTGTCCCCTCATCACTTTGTCTCTGTGCCGTTTCATCGCTCTTCCTCGCCGTCTCTCTCAGCCTCCCATGACTGTAAGTCAAAGCGGATCAAAGGGGAAATAAGAGACTTTGAGAATCACTGAGCGAGGAGGATTTAGCACCGGGAACCTCTCAGCTTTTCTCTCCCCCTCCTCTCTGACAGCCCAGGCTGCCATAACTAAACTCCCCGGAATACCAGTGGCAGCGACTTTATCACTCTGCCGTATTTGGACAGACTGTTGCCGTTTCATCTTCTCCTTCAGCGAAGCCCGGCTCGGCTTCCATTATTTACGCGGCGGTTTTGTGGCGCGGATCTGAAGTCTCGCTCGGATGACGCCGGCTCCCGGGTTAACCTCGTTATGTGCACAACTGTCAACATGCATATATACTTTTATGGGACACAACAGAGGCATGACGGCGGGGTTGACGTCACGACACTGTCTCCCCCTGGTGGAGGAGAGCGCACTCACCACGACCATCCTGCAGGAGTTGAGGCGCGGCGCCGTGCGGAACGACGCCCCCCTGGCAGCGACGTGGATGTGCGGCGGAGGGGCCCGGTGGGGCGCCGGCACCAGGGGCGGCCTCTGCAGCTGCGGGGGCCCAGGGGACAGGGACACGGTGAGGGACAGGGGGACCGGGTGGCTGAGGTGGACAGGGGGGCACTGGGGCAGCCGGCGCAGGTTGTGGTAGGAGGGGTACGGCGCCGGCGGCGGGAGCCGCGCCTCCGGCCCCCGGTGAGGAGGCTGCGGAGAGATGAAAGACAGAGGGGGAGGAGTCAGTCGGAGGAGGGTCCGTCTGCCTCCCATCGGAGACAGTCATGTTCACCTCCTCCTCTTCCTGATGCTGTCAGGGATGTATAAATCAAGCGCTCCCACCTGCCTGCTCGCTGCTCCTCTCTAAGTAACCTATGAAAGAGACTGAAAGGTGCACAAACTGCCACTCACATTAAGCTAGATCGGACCTTTAAAGGTGCAGTGTGTAAGATTTGGTGACCTCTAGTGGTGAAGGTGCATGTTGTATCCATCACCTCACCCCTCACCCTTCTGAGCATGCAGGAGAACCTATGGTAGACTTCAGTTGTCAAAAATATGGCAGCCCCCATAGAGAGGACCCCCTCCTCATGTAAATATACATTAATGGGCTCATTTTAGGGTGATGGAAGAAAATAATAATACATTTAGGTGATTATAAATTCATGAAAATGTTAGTGTGTGATTGACAGAAACGGCCAAAATCTTACACACTGCACCTTTAATGCATCAGCTCATTGCATGTACTGCATATTACTTTTAAAGGTGCAGTGTGTGGGACTTTGGGACCTCTAGTGGCAAGGTTGAATGCCACAGCCCTCTTGCCCACCATTATTTGACTAAAGTTAAAAGAAATAAAACAAATATTCACTTTTTTTTCCCCCTCCAAAGTTAAAGGTGCAGTGCGTAGGATTTAGTGATACCTAACGTTGAATTCCTGAAAATGTCATAGTGTAATTGTTTCGTCATATTTTGTAGAAGCGACAAAAAATGAGCGAAATCTTCCACACTGCACCTTTTAAATGTAGAATCTCCCCCGTGTTCAGGCCTGACCACTGACCACCCTCACCCAGCACCACCCAAAGAACACACCTCCCACCAACTGGAGCAATGACCTCACCTGCACTGCGCCTCCACCAAACATCCTCACATCCTCTCTCAAATGAAAACCACATGGCTCTAAACTCCCCCAAAACCCTGATCGGGCCGCACGGCCTCGCTCGTGTGCCGCCCAACTCCTCTCACCCCTGCGCCGACCCGACTCAATCGATCACAGGTCACCTCCCATTACAAACGGCGTCGAGGCCGTAATGGAGTAGTTAAGACGTACAGTCATGCGGACACACGAGCCATGACGCCAACGTTCCTCTGCGCTGTCTCGTAATCAGCAGCGTCGGAGTGATTTTACGTGCGCCGCTCATGTATGAGAGCCAATTTAGCGATATCTCCCTTTAAAGGTGCAGTGTGTAAGACTTGGTGACACCTAGAGGTGAAGTTGCATGGCAGATTTAATTTGTCATTCAAACTCAAAACGTGTTTGATATGCGTCCACTACCGTGAAAACATGGCGGCCCCCGTAGGGAGGACCCGCTCTCAATGTAAATGTGCGTTAAAGGGCTCTTTTAAGTGTAATGATGTAAAAAAAAAACACATATAAGTGATTACAAATTCATGAAAATGTCACTATGTAATTGTTTTGTAATATTTTTCAGAAGTGCAATTTTACACACGGCACCTTTAACAGGCAGCTGTTAATGACACGGAACGTATGCAAGCGTCAGGGCCGGGCTATCACCGCCTCCTCCTCCTCCTCCACACGTCCACACAGGGGCGGATGATTTAATTGGATTTGAACGAGCTGCCACTTGTGTGAAAACAACACGTCAATCCCGGCCAACGGGCGCGCAACCGAGCCGCCAAGCACAGACATGCGATCTAAAGAGACCTTGAAGATGGTGGCGCTGTGCGGCAGAGGCGCGGCCGCTCCCGACGCAGGCGTGGCGGCCCCCGGCGCCGGGGCCGGGGCCGGGGCCGAGGACGAGCCGCCGATCGCCGCGCTCACTGATCTGCAACAGAAGAGTGGGGATCATACACGGCTAATTATAAACTTTGATCGCATTAGTGATACATCGCTTGCAAAGCTAATTTATTTCAAATGATGGAATCAAAACAAATTACGCCCAGTAATTGACTTCACAGCGTGACCAGCTGTAAAACAAACGTTCCCGCTCAGCAGCATCTATCACTGAATTTTTAAAAAGTATTTTCACGACACTGCCGTGTAATTATTCAAACAGTTTGGGGTGAAAACGATTTCATTGTCATGTTTCTTTAAAAAAATCAAAATAAATCAAAAATAAACCCGCACCTGAGCTTCTCGATGGGGTTCTTTTTGCTGGTGAGGAGGAGGCTCAGCAGAGTTTTCCTCTTCATGCAGACGATCAGACCGGCGCCCAGGACGGTGAGGAGAGCCACCAGGATGCCCACGGTCAGACCCCCGTTGTCTGTGTGGGGGCGGGGGGGGGGGGGGGAAAAAAAGGGGGGGGGGGTATAAAGAAAAGAATGTCTATTAACACATCATATATGTGAATGTGTAGAATCAGTGTAGAATCTGTGTATCTCTGTAACAGTAAAGGAAGTGAAACACCAGGCTTTTCAAATGATCAGAACTCATATGCCGGTAATTGTTTATATATAGATTCGAACATCTGGACCTAAAAGACCGAGAACAAGTATCACATATGTGATGTTCCACCTGGGTGATACGAGAAATGAATTGGCAACAACAAGATGTATGAGGTGCCGTCATGGAAACAACGTTATTAGTGGTAGGCTGAATCTTTTTTTTGTTAACAGGTTCAAAAGTTGACATTTATGAAATCACACCTTGGCTGCGATCGTGAGGACAACAAATGTGAGTCTATTTTTGCTGTATGTGGTGACATTAAGGAGCGGCCATGACAGAGAACTGTGGGGGAGTGAGTGATGCGTTGGCAGCACTGGCTGCGTGAGCGCAGTGGAACAGCACCACTGTGGTTCTGCTGCACGTCACAGTTGTTGAACTCTCACACTGGCTGCGTGTTCAGCAGCAGAGCAGCCGAGTGGTTCTCTGGTAAGATTGTTGTATTTCCCTGAATCACCTCGGTAAACAGCGGTCGGACCCTGCAATGTGAAGCGGCACGAGCCGTTCCGGTCCTGCAATAACACTAAAAACCTTGTTAGATCAAACGAACGGACCGAGTCAACAAGCAATACAATCATTCTTTTTACTTTAAGACGGGTGCTATTTCTTTCCTTAAACACTAAAAAAGTGTCTTGAATTCAGTCGGTCAGATTTTTTTTTTTTTTGGCCAAAAGCTCAAACTTTTTGCATCTAAGACTCCGATGACCAAAATCCATCCGACTCCCTTCACCTGCTAATCTGATGGGGCCGCTGTCCAGGCTCCCTCCGAATCCCGCCTTGTCACAGAAGGGAGGCGCCCAGTGAGCCTCGCAGTGGCAGTTCTTGTTGTTGTTGCACACCTGGAAGATACGACAGCAACAGATGCATTGGAGACGTCGCACGGACACAACATGCAAAACATGTCATTGTGAATGAACATTAATGAGAGAGGGACGAGGGGGAATCACACGCTGTCAAGTTCGACCGGGAGGAAACCAGGAGCCTGTCAGGTCCTCACTCGACGGTTGAATACAAAAACACATAAGAGGTGACAACATGAGTATAAATGACACCCCCCCCGCCTCCACCCACCCACACACTCGCACACACACACACACACACACACCTCTATATCATTTGCTCACACACGCAGAAGTGAAATTTATGACCCAGTAAAACTTTAACTCTGCACATTTGCATTTTGATTTGCATAAATCACACTCAAACTTATCCGAAGAAACTTTTTCTGAAAAACTTCTCTCCACCACCAATACTTCTCTCCTCTACAACTTTAAATCATATGTATAAATAAATTTATATGATT
>JAFBJT010006951.1:123767-144032 GCA_016785325.1 Chascanopsetta lugubris
ACAGGTTGGAGGTGCAGGGCGAGCAGGTGAGAGGAGGGAGGGAGCACAAGGGTGCGGGTGTGGGAATGTGCAGGAGGAGAGAATATTAGATGAGGCATGGGGAATGAGAGTGGTGGAGCGAATGTGGAATCAGAGGGTGAGGAAGAGGAGGATGGAAAAAAACAGGGGGGAAAAGGGGGGGGGGGTTAGAAAGATATTAGACATTCCGCAGTGTAACTCGCGTCGCGGGGAAAACAATGATAAATCAAAACAGTAGCATTTCACACACAGTCACAGCCCCACCCATGAACCCAGAGGCGACCCTGGTGCACGGCAGAAAGCGTTTGGTAACGGCAGCCTCAGCAGAGAGAGCGCCGAGCTCCTGACACCTTCCAAGCCTCTCCACCATCCACAGGAAAGGTGCTAATTGTGGCTTTCGCAAGCTGTCTTGCCACCGACAGAAGAGAAATGATTTCTATAACTAAATACAGGTTATAAAAAAACCTGACGGGGAGAGATCGTCCCAGCATCATATGATGATGATGATAATAATAATAATAATAATAATAATAATAATAGTAATGATAATAATGATGATAATAATAATACACTCAATGGCTATTTAATGAGCTGGTATGGCCTGGTATGGATCCAGGTATACACACAGACATCCACCATACTGTACCTGTCAGATCAAGCCCCCCCCCCTTCCTGCACACGTCCCCTAACAGCAGGTGGCACTATTGATAGCAGCAGTGACAGAAACTTTCCCAAACACTTATGAAGTCACGTTCACCACAGCGCTGTTGTATCACCATCCACCAAGCCTGTAATGGCACCCCATAGCCGACCCCCCCCCCCCCCCACCCCCCCACCCCCACACCTCCCCCACCCCATAGCCGCCCCCCCCCCCCACACACACACACACACACACACATTCCCCACCCGCCTCTCTCTCTCCTTCCTTTTTATTCCAATCAGTCTCTGATTCCAAGTGTCAGGCCTTTTTCAGTCGGCATTTTCATTTTACGATAATCGACTTCACCGGCAGCCACGCCACCTACAACACCCCCACAACAAAAAACACTTTGCAGACATAATGACACATGATTGTCTGCCGGGTCCTCCTGTTAGGGGCCTCATTTGGAGCCGGCGTTTATGTAAGAATGGGCGGGAGAAGATGTCACGTTAACGGCGGCTAATGGGAAACTCTGATGGGGGACTGTGTTTGGAAAGCGTTCCTGGTGTTTCCACACAGACGGCGTGTGTTTACCCTGTAAATTGCATATGTGGTTGAGGCTAGTTGTGGATTATTCTCAGGTTAGAGGGTGTGTGTGTGTGTGTGTGTGTGTGTGTGTGTGTGTGTATGTGTGTGTGTGTGTGTGTGTGTGTGTGTGTGTGTTGAGGTGTGTGTGTGTGTGTTTGTGTGTGTGACATCAAGGCTGATGTCACTCAGGATCCTATAGCTGGTTGAGTGAATCAGCTGAGTTGCCACAGGGAACAGGCGAGAGACTAAATGTGTGAATCCCTGCAGGATATTTAGATTGTTTATTATGATAAGATGGCGCACACACACAACATCCACACATGCATACACAAGCACAAAATGAAGGGAAAGGTCATAGTCTCCGTAGAAAAAACAAAAAAGGGAAAAGGGAGTCACGTGATCTGTATCCGCACGTTGATAGGCATGTAGTTCACAACCTATAAAACCCAATTCCACGCCAGCCTATCCGTGGCCATCTCACGCGGGAGCCATTCCACATTTTAAAGCCCCCTCTCATTTAAAGCGAGTTGCCCAGATGTAAGTCAAGGGGCTGCTTTGGATTAGCCAGAGAGAGAGAAACTCATTTCCTTTGCCGTTTTTTTTACGAGCATTTAATTTGAGACAATTAAGATATTACGGTGCTGCAGATTCACTACGCACACTGACAGCTGGGAGCAATCCCATAAACCCCCGAGCCAGCGAATGAGGCACCTTGCTACTCGCCTCCTCCACCTCCACCCTCCGTCCTCCTCCTCCATCTCTGTTATTTCAGTGGAGCGTTTTGCTCTGGGCGCTGTTGAGGTGAATGTGCCACCTTCGCCTCAGCTGAGCTCTTGCCGCCGCCGCCGCCGCCAATTACCTTAGCAGCTCATAAATGCGGCAGTTGGCTGATGACGGAATCGCCGAATTTCCCGAGACCGAGGGGAGGAAGCGAGCATGGAGAATGTTTACCTCCTGCTCGCTCGGATTTATTGCATGACTTGCATGACTCATCTGTGGAGGCAGGGTGATGCACCAACTGCAGGGGGCAGCAGAGGGCTGAGTGGGATGACGTTCCTTTTCACGCCTCATGTCGCGGCTTGGATGACATGCTCATCAATGGACCCCCGCGTCCGATCTGTCCTACAGTCAAAGAACTTTGTCACTGGCCCGACTTTGAATTGAAGCTGGCTTTGTCAGCACTCGCCCATCAATTCACCGGCGTTCCACCTGGCATGGAAGGGCAGTGGAGGTGTGAAATTGATGAAGGTGTGCTTGTGAAAATGTCAGTGGCTGCAGAGAGAGAGAGAGAGAGAGAGAGAGAGAGAGAGAGAGAGTGTTTTGGGGGTGGGTGACAGATAGGAGTGGCAAAAGCTCCTTTTCATGAACACTGAACTGTAAAATGGAGGACCCAAGCGCCAACAATAGCCGTGATCAATTGGCTATGGTGAGAGGGTTCTCGTAAATGCCCCATGGCAACCCACACCTGCTGAAAGAGCGAGGGATGGAGGCGGAAGGGCAGGGGTGGTGGGGGGGGGGGGCGAGCGGGGGGCGAGCGAGAAAGAGAGACACAAACAGAGATGAGGCATGTGTCACTAGTCATTTGGCAGGGAGGCGCGTCACAGAGGTAGCGAGCCAGAGGAGGAGTGGAAGTGGAGAGTTGGGCAGAGATGAGGATGACGTATGAAGGCTCAGAGATACCTATTTGATTTGATTTGTGAAATACATTACGTAAGAAAGAATTTGAATATACCTACAGTATATACAGCATATATATATATATATATATATATATACAGTATATATATGGAATCATCAAAAGTGCCATATCATCACATCAGTGCCGTTCAAGTCACATTAATACAGAATATTGCAGGTCCAAACATTGCATTCGCCTCTGATGCAAGTTATTTAAAGGTGCAGTATGTACGATTTGGAGACATCTACAGGTGAAGTTCCATTTTGTGTCCATCACCTTACCGTTCTGACCATGGAGGAGAACCTGTGGTAAACTTCAGTTGTCATTAAAACTCAAACGATGTTTAGTATGTCCACTTTAACTATTAGAAAAACATGGCGGCCTTTAAAGGTAATGCAAAAACAAAACAAAACCTGATTATAAGTTCATAAAAATAGACGTGACAAAAATGACTGAAACCTTTAAGGTCAATTAAATGAAGGTTCAAAACAAAGAGTCTATTGTTAGACATCATTCAAGTCATTACAGCAAATACATTAAGTGACTGCGAATGTCAGTGCAGTATCAAATATACAAATATGCTCTGTGTTTGCATATGGGAACAACCCAGTGCAGCAGCAGCAGAGAGGCTGGTGCATCTCACAGTAACCATGGCGACGCGGGTTTCCCACTCATGCAGCAGAGTGGCTTGAGCGTTTCTCACAGTTCACATGCTCGTGCAGGAAAACCCTCCCTCTAAAACCATGAACATGATCGACAGTCAGCAATTTCCTTTCTGTCACGCCTGACTGTAATGACCCCGTTACCAACAGCAACCAGCTGATTCCTACTTAAAGGTGCTGTGCGAGATATTTTGGTCATTTAAAATATGACAAAACAATCATTACATTCATACATTATTTTCCCCATTACCCTTAAATAAGCCCATTAATGTATATTTACATGAGGAGTGAGTCCTCTCTACGGGGGCTGCCATGTTTTTACAGTAGTGGACGTACTAAACATCTACCATAGGTTCTCCTGCATGTTCAGAAGGGTGAGGGTGAGGTGTTGGATACAACATGCACCTTTACCTCCAGATCTTACACACAGCACCTTTAAAGCACAAACACACACATTCCTCCCCATGTCACTGGACAGACGCCCTGAGCTCGTCCCCACCCGGTGACCGACTCAATCCCTCGCCACCTCCTCTCCCACGTCGCTCAGCAGCTCACACCCTCCCCCCTCAGTTAATCTCTTAATGGACCTAATTGCTTCCCAGCTCGTTGCCCCCCATGGCAACCGAGGACTAAATCAAACCAGAGGTCCCAATCGACGACCTCGGCTGCAAACCTAACTCCCTTAACTACGTTGTAATGTAATATCATCATATGGACTTCCGATGACTCGGCAGTCTCTCCACACGGCAGATGTTGGGGTCGAGTGGGGTTCAGGCTGCTTTCGTAGTCTTCCTGAATTAGTGTCAGCCTCCATCCACCATTAAAGGTACAAAGCCAACCACAAGCAGAATTTAAGACGACATGCACTCAGCCCTGTGCCTTTCCCTCATTTTAGTGATTCAACTCTTCAGATTTGTAGTAAATTCCAAACCCTGAAAAACTATTTTCTCCAGGGTCCTACATCATCGCAGTGTTTTCTCCCCCCCTGAGCAAGACCGTCTTTGGTTTATACTACATAAAAATGACGATGTCATGTAGCTCTCCGCACCAAAGCCCCGTCTGAACGGGGATGTGCTGACAGCCGCAGGGACGCTCGTGTTGCCGGCGATGTCACTCAGCGCTGATCAAACCGCTGCAGCGTGGCTGTGATGAGGCAGATTAGCTGAATTATGTGTTTCAATAAATCATGGCTGAGGATGTTTTCCCCCACATTTCAAATTTGATTTTGGCTTATGAAACAGTCCCAGGCCCAGATATGTCTCGACTCTCCATGGGGGAAGATGGTGGGACATAAATAGGGCTCGTTCAATAGGGTTACGGGTTATTATGTTTGCGGGCACATGGGTCGTAATCCCCCGCCCGTCAATAGCATTTCCTATACTGTGTCAAATCCCTATGAATGCAAATCTTGAATTTGTCTTTACACCTCGTTACATCATTGGTAATCCAGTGTTGTGTTGCCTTTGCCGTTACCCAACATTATAAGTCTGCAATTTGACAAGGGGGCGATCTACAATTACTTTCCAAAAACATTATTTAAGAAAACATCAACAACACTGTCTCAGAAACAATCCCAAGTAAATGCAACAATAATTCTGCAAACCAGATCAATCCACTGCTTTATATATGTCCTCTAAAAGCGCAATGCGGGTTATTTGCCAATGCAACAGTGAGAAGAGACCAGAAACCCTATACTACTACTACTACTACTACTACTACTACTACTAATGATGATGATGATGATGATGATGATGATGATAATAATAATAATAATACTAATAATAAATTGTCAAATAAATAGTCAAATATAAAACTGCTTTTTAGATATAAGAATAGGCTGGCAAAAATACTTTTTGTAAAAAAAAAAAAAGAAAAAAAAGAAATACAGGGCTATAAAAATGTAAATAAAAATGGTTATTTACTGAGTTTTGAAAAGTTTCATTCATCTATTCAACTTCAACCTATTTTCTATTTGTAAGACCTTGCCCTTTTGCACTTTCCCATATTTTGAATACCCTCCATTCACATCTAGTCCTACCCACATTGCTATGGACATTGGCCTCTTTAAAAGACCTCCATTCCGCTATGACGACTTTTTTTAATGAACATTTGATGTAAGGTTAAAATAACATTGCAAATAACAAAAGAACCTTAGCGTAAGCAACCTCTGATACTTCCATTGTCTCCAGGACACACACACACACACACACACACACACTACATACGTACATACACTGGTTGTCACAGCTTCAGAGCTGCAATACGAAGGTGTCGAAAATGGATTTATAGACGTTATCACCCACTGTGAAAAGCCGTCTGTGATCTGACCAGGAAATTTACCACTTCTTCACCATCATGTGCATAATTATGGCAATCAATCTCTACCCCCCCCTCTCTGTCTCCCTCTCTCTCCCTCTCTTCAACTTTACAATCATTTCAACCACATCATAAAATCTTATGTTTTGTCTGCGATGAAGTCTGCCGCTATTAAGTCCTCTGGTTTTAACGAAATGTTAATTGCTCATGAAAGCGTGACGGCACACTTCGCCATTCATCACGTCTGACAGGCTCTGTGAAGGAGGTGGGGGGGGGTGGCAGGCTGTTGGATGACTCGGTGCCGAGGCCCTTCGAGTTCGCTGCATGCTTTACGTACTTTGTGCCCGGGAGATGTGTGGAATATCACCTTGGCATTTGTCGCCCCTCCCTCCCTAACCGCCCCCCCCCCCTGCGCTCTCCTCACTACCCGTCTCAAAATATCGGATTAGATTTATCCGCTTAAAATAAATTATTATCCCAAAAAGAGCATGGGTCTCGCTTGATGGGGAAATTAATTTTACAATGACTGGTTTACTTGATCGGGGGTTGTGGAGGATTGTGGGGTGGGGTGGGGCGGGGCTAGGAGACGGGGTGGGGACGGGGCTGGGAGCTGTAGATGTATCAAATCCCATCTTTGGCGAGAGGGGCAGAAAACAACAGTCCTCTCTCTCTCTCTCTCTCTCTCTCTCTCTCTCTCTCTCTCTGTCACTCCCCTGCTCACCATTATACATGGCGTTGTCATCGGCGAGAGTAATGACTTGACTGACAGTCATTTGTAAAACGCCAGCGACTTGTCAGGGGTGAAACGGCCTGCACCTCAAGCTACAGGGAGATTGACATTGAGAGATATTGTGTTTTCACATCTGTCTCTCCGATATTAAAGCGGCAGCGCTGCTTGATTTGAGCAACATCCGTGTTTACCGGCAGGAATGGGAAATGGAGCTGAATACCAAAAGGTCAGCAGGGGGCAGGGCAGGAAACTGTTTTGATTAAGATGTCGGACAAAAACTGGATTCATCAAGGGCCGTGTGGCACGAGTGTATGCAGCACGTGGTGTGTGAGTGAGCGGCCTACCCTCTGTGAAGTTGTGGAGGCCATCACCTGTGGTTCCTTGTCTGACGGCTCGCCGCTGCGCCTCCTCCTCGTTCCATTGGTCCCTGCTAGACATCAAATTGATCCGCTGTGAGAGGATGCAGAGGGAAACCTGTTGTTTCATTGTCTTTTGCTACGTTTGCATGCGCAACATGGGCCCATGGAGGAAACACGTGGCATTTTCTGCAGTAGTTTCAAAATAAAAGCATCCCATGTAAAGTTTCAGCAACAGTCATTTCAGGAAGTATTTTTGGTCATTTTTTTATCACGTCTACTCATATAACAAAACAATCACATACTGATATTTTCCATTACCCTAAAATGAGCCCATTAATGTATATTTACATGAGGAGCAGCTCCCCTCACTGGAGGCTGCCATATTTTTACAGTGGTATAAGTGGACGTACTAAACATCTTTTGAGTTCAAATGACAACTGAGGTTTAGGTTCTTCTGCATAGTCAGAAGGCCAAGGGGTGAGGTGATGGATACAACATGCAACTTCACTGGTAGAGGTCACCAAATCGTACAAACTGCACTTTTAAGATCAAAACAAAATGAACTATAACCACATTTTCTGAAAATCGGAAGTTATGCACAGAACTGGAAAGCTGCAAACGAAGGGGGAGGCATCCTAAAGTGTCTGTCTGCCCGCTCCGATCAGAGGTGTTAAACCGATATGCCAGTTATTGGATTGTGTTACGATGGAAGTGACCTCAGCCTGTGAAGCAACAGAATCCACACTGAGCCCGGCACTCGGTCTAAATTCATCTGACAGGCGTTACCCAGAACCTCGCTTTGCAGAATAGAGGCAAATATCGTCTCTGGCAGCTTAAAAGAACAATGCGATTGATTTTCTGCCTTTGTTGCCTCCGTCTGTTTTCTGAATCAGTCTGTTTAAAACCAATACTAAGAGAACACTGACTGGGAAAAGCAGCGTTATCCCCGACTCGGATCAATATTTCAGTCGGATTATAAATATATATTTATACTAAATCTTACAAATGATTTGCTTTGCATCATAACTCACAGTCCTTGACATAAACAACCTGCCAAATCTGAGTTCAAAGAAGATTGTTATGCCACTTTTAGCCGAATACATTATCCAAAATCGTACTCACTGCATCTTTAAAGATAGCACCTGCAGGGGATGTACAGCGCAAGTCCAAACAAGATCCAGGTCATGGATCATGAAGGGATTCAGCCTCCGATGCATGTCACTTCAAAACTTTTAAGTAATCAATCCAACAGTTGCAGAAAAATACATCAGTCCAGTTCTGATGCTTTGCCTGATCATGACTCAGCACAATATGTAAATACCCGCCCTCACAGGGTTATTTAGTAAAACATATTATCGAATATGGCATTCAAATAACTCTCTGCAGCCCGCAAGGCGGCCCACCACCATTGTTCACCAGTCAAGACGCAATAAAAGAAAATAAATTAAACAAAAAGAATTTCAAAATGAATGAGAATACCCGATGCTAATTGGGTTTGTAAAGTCAGATTAGTCCCCGCGGATCATACGTGTGGGCAGGTGGAGAGACAGAGCAGCTCATACATCAGAGGATTTACCTCCATTATTCATCCGAGGCGAAATGCATATTGATATTGCGCAACCTTTCGCATCCTTAGCCCCATTTGCATTGTATTTACATAGTAAATGTCAGGCGGTGCTACACTTTGCATGACCCCTTCGCACGTTCCGATGTAAACAGGCCCCCAGCGTTGCGCGCACCAGATTGTTAACTCACATCGGCGGAGTGAATTGTCAGTCTCCCACAACAAAGACTACATTTGCCAAGTGACACATTTTGAAATCACCCCCCCCCCCCCCCCCCCCCCCCCCCACCCCCCCCCCACCCCCTCCCACCTCCCCACACACACCTCCCCTCCCCCCCAGCAATGCTGTATCTCACGGTTGCCTCCGCCCTCTCGCTGAAGGACGCTTGGCTTATAGACTGGCACGTCCTGCTGGGCGACAAAGTTCAGGCGTGAGGGGCCAGAGAGGCTGGCCCCTTGATAAATCCCGTGCCTTTAAAAGCCTCCGCCGACACTGCCCTCCCGTAAAATATGACCCCATGTGTAATCTGTGTAAGTAGCTTATTATTTCCTGTGGTTAATTCTTCAGTGACATACGTGGCCTCACATGGTGTTTTCAGAGAGGTTGACGGCTTACGATTTAACTGATTATGTTTGATACCCTGTGTCATTTTTTTTTTTACGGTGGTGTTGACCTTTTGAATTATGCAGATTGGATTGTTACATCTGGACAGGACATGAACACATGGCAGCAAACTCATCAGCTATACACATGTCTAGAGCTCCCCGTGAGATACGGCCTCTTATCTCATTGCTTTTTTCACGTGCACTCGTTTGCAAATATCTGACATTGTACACATGTATTAGTATTAGAGGTGAAACGATGCATTAATCTCACGATACGGTACGATACACGATATGGAGGTCACCATAACAATACGAGACGATATTATAGCGATGATTTTTTTTTAAAGGGACAGTGTGTGATTTTTAGCGACATCTAGCTGTGAAAGAGCATGACATGATGACATACACCTGCCTCTTATGGGGGCCACCATTTTGGATTCAATGTAAGTCAATCTCTCTCTTTCTCTCTCTCTCTCTCTCTCTCCCTCTCTCTCTCTCTCTCACCTGTGTTGATGCATGACAGATGCCAGTTGGGATGTTGCCAGCGATCGACCTGCGATTGACCGGCACTGCGATTGATGTACTGGGCACTTGTGGACTAGACAAATCAGACCTATCAGATATCGCGATACAGTTTTTCATCTCACTGTGTCTCAACGACACGACTCATGGTCACGTTTTTTTATAGCGATATATCGTGTCACGATAGATTGTTACACAACTAATTAATATAAAATAGAATAAATAAATAAATCAAATCAAATCTAATGATAATAAATAACAATAAAAAATAGAAATAAAACATTGTTTTTACTCTTATTCCTGCTACTGATTCAGATCAAATCTGGATCCACTGGATTAAATTATATGTTTATCTACCTGCTGCACTGTCCAGGCCCCTCTTGTATAATCTCTCCTCTATCAACACAACATCCTGGTAAAATACAGTAACATTTAAATAAAAATAGAAGTAATCAGGCTTATGTGGAGGTGACGGTGTTGCTGCCCTGGTACATATCCTATATGATAAATTTACAGCGGAAGCCTGCCGCTAGAGTAGTGGAGGTAGATACAGTATATGCTATAAAAGGGTTCTTGAGTGTGGTTCAGACCCAGTGAGAGGTGATAAACCTCCATCGGGAAACTCCATCTAACATGACCTGACTTGACCCCCCTACCTCCTTCTGACAGGCAGGAAGAGGGTCGATCACACTCCGCTAAACACCTTCATCTTACAGAGCAACCCTCTAACACACACGCACATGGACAAGGACGCACACATACATTGTCTTTTGCTTTCCTTTTTCTTTTACTTTTCTCAAGCAAAGTTAGGGTTTTACTTTAATCCAGTTGTGCACACATAAGAAATGAGTTTTCTGCTTGTTTGAAAGAAGACTTGTTCACCTCGATATAGATGTTCAGCTTCCGCTTATGTGTTTACCCAGTTGGAGAGAGGGTCATTCTTTGCATTTGCATAACTGTACCAAACACTGTTACCAGGCTTTTGCCCATTTATCCCCATTCATGTCCCTCTAAAGTTTGTGTCATGGACGGTGAGTGCAGTGATGCTCCCAGGACAGTATATTGTGATGTTGGAGAGCTTTGTGTTCATCCTACCTAGTTTATCTGCAGTTATGTCATTTGAAGCATTTACTGATAACACAACCTGAGGAGCCACATCCACACCTTTTCAAAATAAAAATTTAAAAAAACACTTGGATAGATTTGAGTTGTCAACCTCTGCAGTACTTTATCAGAGAGTGCAAAGGACCACATGTCCAACTCAGTCCACTGATTGAGAACACAATGTCCTGCCCTAACTGACAACTAATATGATGCTCACTTATTCATTACCTTTCAATTCACACAATTGTCCTTGAGGTACGTATAACATATATAATGCATGCACCAAATCACCTTTTCTCTTTTGCACAATGCTGCATTTTCTATTCACAGGTTTTCCTGAAACACACAATTCAATAGCATCCTGACATAATTCAGCTGGATCCACCTGCTGAGATAAAGACAGTTCATTTAGATTATATGAATGAACACACGGCAAAATCAATACGGCAGCCTGCGATGAGTTCCGTCACGTCTAATGGAGAGGGAGCAGGATGCGTCTTATTTGGATCAATCCGTTTTCGCCCAGCTCAAGATCAAGACACTTGCATTGATCAGCCTGGTTTTCGATTCTGTTTTAAATGTTGTGACTGGTTTCTGCAGATGTTCAGTGTATACCGGGGCTTAGAGGGGAGGGGAGGAGAGGAGGAGCTGCCTCAGATCCTGTGGGTGAAGGTGCCGGCTTCAATTCATTTTAAGCTCACAATTAGCATGACGCTTGAAAACCAGAGGAGCTTTCGGCAGATTCGGAAACAGTCACTCTCATCAGTCTCCACTGCAGATTGACTTTGCATGTTTAATCTGACCTCTCACGGAAAATAAATTGCTGGATCAGACATAGAAGTTGAAAGTGCCATAAATAACTTGTCCTTCCCTCCTAATCACCGTGTGCAATTCTCCGTCTCCCCCTTCTGCCACTCGGCTGCTGCCACTGACGGAGCAAGACTGGTGTGATTGCTGGTTCTCGGCTGGTTACCGCGGGTTACCTTTGTGTGGACTGAATAGAACATCTGTGATCTAATAATATCCCTGGCACCATGCATATTTCATGTGTTTTTACAGCTATTTCTCAGGGCTGCTTTGGTGAGTCATTTAGTCGTACATTGGCTTGTCACTACATACCTTTGAAAATCAGGTTCCATTTCCTGCTTGAATTAGTGTTCATGTTTAATTCATGGCCGATACATACATTCTAATTTGACCGTGCTAAATTATTCAATTCAAAGATGATAGACGAGGGGAGAAACCTTAGTTTTATGTGAATTAATCATATCACAGAGTTGAAAGCAGAATCTAAACTGTGGATTTGGCCTCTTGACATGTTTCTCAGGCGGCAATAAAGTGGCAGGGATTGTAATACATCAGGCCAGTGTAATAACAGCTTAAAGGGGCAGTGTGTAGGATTTGGTGATGTCAAGTGGTGAAGTGGCACGTTGTATCAATCACCTCACCCTCATCCTTCTGAGCATGCAGGAGAACCTATGGTGGACTTCAGTTGTCATTCAAACTCAAAAGATATTTAGTATGTCCACTCTGGGCTTCTGTAAAAAAGATGGTAGTCCCCGTAGAGAGGATCCGCTCCTCATGTAAATATAGGATGATGGGCTAATTTAAGGTTAATGGGAACAAAAATACATTTAGGTGATTGTGAAAATGTCAGTATCTGATTGGCTTGTAATTTTTTTTTCTCCCAATAGAACTGACAAGAAAATGACTGAAATCTTACACACTGCAGCTTTAATCATCCAAATAAGCTTTCCGGTGTTTGAGCATCATTGCCAGAAATTGAACTTAAATGTTTTCAATTAAATTAAATTATGATATCCTCCTTTAATGCACTGTTTTTGTCTTTACCCTTGAACGGGGAGCCCTTATACTGTTCACACCAGGGGGGGACATCCTCTCTATGGAGGCTGCCATGTTACATCACCTTGTTTTTACAGTGAATGGACAAATATGACTTCCTGTGAGAATTCAGCTGTTACATAAAGAATTGGGTGTTCCACAGGGAAACAGCAGGTTGAAATCCCACATTCGTAGCAGGTGCTCCCACAAAGGCGTCTAATTGCCTCCATGGCAGCATTGTTGCCTGTTCCTGTGACTCTTCCGGTGAACCTCCACATTTTTCCCAATGGCTCGGGCGACGTATTCAAATTGAAACGGTTCCAGTCTCCATTCATCGCTAAGTAAACGTAACCCCAAGAGACGTGGTGATCTATTGCGCACGCTACAGTTACACCGTTCCTGAGCCAATTTATGCACCTTAGATATCTAAAAGGTCTCGATTGTGCCCCCCCCCCCCCGCCCCCCCCCGGACGACTGCAAAAAAGGATCTCTCTCATAACTCATATCTCTCTCACACACACTCACACTTCTCGCGCGCAGTAGATCTTATTACCTGCCACTGTCCATACATGAGAAGAAGCCAGGCAGGGTCAGCCCCTCCCTCACCCATTAATAGTGAATTGGCGGCTAACCTCATGTTAGGCCTGTCAGTACATAGCACCTGGATTGGCAGCCGTGACTAATGCAGTGATCGCTCTCAGTTTCACTGTGTCCAGTATTAAAACCCTGGGACACGTGCACAGCACCTGCAGTGGCCAGGAACTGAGCTCAGACCTGGAAATGTACCCTGATGTGTCCAACAACTGATCAGTTCACAGAGTTCAGACGGTGATACGCCGAGACAGCTCAGATCCTCTCCATGTAAATTACCTCCACGGAGGAGGATATGTTTACACCCGTCTGGCTGGTTTGTTTGTTTGTTTGGACTCAAGATTACACAGACACAACCTGGCAGACCTCGCAGGGAGGTGGTTTTATAACCATTCCTGTGTGGATCAGGATTAGCAGCTGGATGTAGGATTCTTTGCATTTGAATATTGACAGTATTTTTTTCCTCGTGGATTATCACAGAATAATTCATGAATGTTGAATTCTAAAATATCAGGAAAGTTTGTGGTTCCAATATTTATGCGTGTCCAACTTGGAACAAATGAAAGCAGGGGTCTATAGTGAATTCAAAAAATGTTTAGTGAGGAGACTGTTGGACAATTTGCATGCAAAAAATTATAGTAATCAGACACTTAAAGGTGCAGTGTGTAAGATTTGGAGACATCTAGTGGTGAAGTTGCATGTTGTATCCATCACCTCACCCTCGCCCTTCTAAGCATGCCGGAATAATCCTTGGGTAGTTTTCAGTTGTTATTAACACTCAAAAGATGTTAAGTGCGTCCACTCTGGGCTAATGTAAAAAAAAATGGCGGCCTTCATAGAGAGGACCTGCTCCACATGTAAATATACATTAATGGGCTAATTTTAGGGTAATGGGGAAAAAATAAACCATGTATGTGATTATAAATTCATGAACTTGTCAGTATGAAATTGTTTTGTAATATTTTTTAGAAGTGACAAAAATGAATCTTACACACTGCAACCCTTAAGTGGGCACTAATGATAATATTTAGGTTTAAGTATAACCTGTGTTCATCCAGGGTTAACTGTATTTTCCCATACTGGGACTTTGCAGAAAAACATGATGCCACCATCAGTGGGTGGCAGCAAATCAAGTGAGTATCAGGACAGAGGTTGTCATCAAATCACCAGTGGGTCAAACGTTCTGTCCACAGTGGCCAGAGCACATCAAACTCCAAAGGTCACATTAGCCTTGATGAGTTGAGCTGTGAGGTGAGATTTACTCTCCATCAGCTGCTGGGGACAGACACTTGCCAAACAGCCCTGCAGGTTGTTAGCTGCCTTTGCGGATCGAGCTGCCAAACAGATTATAGCTTGGGCTCCATCACCGGCGCAGGGATTCACGCAAAAACAAACCAGTGTATCCTAATAAGGAGATGCATTATGCATGTCTTTCAAATATATATGTATACGACAGCTAAGGCCTGGAAGCTTTGCGGGAGCTGGGGGCGCCCTGACAGGTGGTCTTACATCAGCGTCAACATCCAGTCTCGGCTTTGGGGAGCGGCTGAGATGTTTCCATGGCGCCGGCACCTCAAAGCGGAAAACGAGCCAGCGGGCTGCGCATCTCCAGCTGCTCCGCTGCCCCCTGAGAGCCGCACGCAACGCCGAGACACTCCAAGCGACGCTCATGCCGTTAGACAACAGTGATCAGTGCGTGTCACTTCAAACAAAGCCACCCTTGAATGAGATGTCACTGCAGCCAGTGAAGTCTGAGCGGCTGAAGTGGAAGCGAGAACGAGCGGGATCAAGCAGCCGCAGCCTTTTCGTTGACTGTTCGGCAGAAATGTGATTTAAAACAGCCACATGCTGGGCGTGCTCATACAGACACAGTGGGGGGTGCGGGGGGGGGGGGGGGGCCCCCTTTTTTTTAAGGGGGGCGCCATTATTTTGTGCGAGTCACGGGGTATGCTGTGCAAACACATGCTAATGGTATGCCAGACATGTGCGATGTAATGAGATTAATCATACTGAGGCACGCGTTTGCTTAGATATTGTTTAAAGATAATGGATCTCATAATTGAATGTGCAAATTTAATTAGCGTGCAAAGCCATAACGAGAGGAGAAGTGAACACTCACGGTTATCGAACCATCACCAGTGGACTCTTTCTTTTCTGTATCATACTAAAGATTCAGTATAAACAGTTATTCCGTAAGCTATTATCAAACTCAAGGAGCTCTATCTCCAAGGTGATCAGGATTCTGAGGAGACCGTGATGGTCTGTCTCGTTTCCCACCATGCAACATTTAATCCATTCAATTCAATTCAATTACCGAAATTTTCAGCTTTATGCCTTTGAAGGTTCAAGTTTGTACGATTTTGATAGAATTACCTCAGTATAGTATATCAGCAGAAATGGCATCCAATATAACTACAGTGATAATCAAGCGGCTGTATATTATGTTGTTGAGTATTACTACCAGTTAAAATGTAATTCAAATTAACCATAATGATGCTTTCATTAGTTTATAATATCCTGATTGAATTAATGAGTGTTTTCATTACCTTGGAATTAAATGGAATTAAATATTTATATCTATGACAAGAGCAGAACCGCCATGTTGCACCCAAGGGGCTGACGGATGAGTCCGATACAGAAGTGGAACAACCTGCAGTTCACAGGGTGGCCACTTGAGGCTGGCTTCAGAAGCGAGTAAATACCTGTAGACTCCCATGTTAAAATAGTCAACTTTACAGGTGAATTCAATGTGAACATCTTCTGAGTTTTATTGACAACAATCATCGCAACTATCATCACCAATAACCTTCAATACCCCAGTAGTTACTAAAACCAACGCAGTGTACCCTTAAACATGTACTGATTGTGATTCCTGATCTCTTATATTGCCTCTAGATTACTTGGCAGAGTTGGCACAGACCATAATGAGCCATGAGCCATGACTTACTTAGTCCCGCCCTAGTGCACATGTAGATGTGTAGAGTAACATGTAGTAGCGGTTCTCTGAGTAATGGAGTCATGATCATTGCTTCCCTGGCCATAAATCTCAATCAGAGACTGTGGCACTACAGCACTTTACTAGAGTGCAGTACATAGACAGACTAACAAGCAATGACATAATGAATCACGCTGTGCTGATAATGAGGGATTATGAGCACATCACACTCACATACACACACACACACACTCACACACACACTAAAGAGTGACTTCACTGTTCACATGCTTGCAATATTTCGAACTGATTACTTTTTGAAGGTGAAAACTAATCTGCGTATCCTGAAGAGTGACAGCTTCCAGAAATAGAATGGATAAAAATGGCTGATGGTCAGCGAAAAAAAATAAATACATTGACCCGAACCATTGTTCACACCCATCCTGCACATAGACGGTTGCATGGCTCGCTCGGCGGTGTGTGTGTGTGTGTGTGTGTGTGTGTGTGCGTGTGTGTATGTGTGTATTCGGTGGTGTTTGTGCGAGAGTTAAATGGGATGTTGCTGTAATCAAAAGCAGCATATGGAGAGGGATGGGCAGCGTTGCAAGCACTGATAAGAGGAACATGGAGTTGCCGGGAGCAGAGTTAGATGGGACAACTCAAGGAGAGAGGGGACGCTTGATCATTTCTCTTTACCACTAAACCTAAACTCTATGGTCCGTTACTCTGCTTTGATTGCTTTATTCCCCCCGCTGCTCGCTAAATATTAATTTACCCCGAGACTTAAAAGAGCCATATACAGTATGTTTATTCAAGCATGCTTATACGCGGTACACATGGCATAGCGACGTCTTTCTCCGAGGGAGGCTCTTCAATATTCCTGTCCCCATTCACTTTACTGCTGCAGCGTTATCAGTTCTTATTCCACCTCATATTTTCATGGACACGTCTGAATTATGATGCAGAGCTTCTCACATCCGCCTGGGTGAGGGACTCACATTCTAAGAGCATCTTGTAAAGAGCGATATGGGGATCGTGTCTGATTGGATCACATTTCCTCGTGCAGCGTATAGGCGTTCACACGGCACTCCGCCCATTCACTTTGCATGGGGGCGACGTTGTGCTTTGATGAACTTCACTGTGGTTCCGTGGCTGTAACGCTTTGCCCGCGCGCACGGAGCACACGGATGGATTATGAGAACCGGATACAATGTTGGAGGTGTGGCCTTATTCTTAACAGTGAAAGTTGCTCGCTGTTGCTGGAAGCGCACACAACAAACAACAAAACGAGCATTCTTCAGCACTCCTCACTGATTGGCCCATAGAACAATGTGCACTGGCATCGTCTAACGCCGCACATCTGATACCCAGTCTTCATAACCCACAGACATACTCGTCATAGACAGACAACCTGCAATTTATTGATTTGGAAAACACTAATGAGATCAATGGGGAATTTGCAACTGTTCATCTGGGGGTCATTGATGAACGTCAGAAAATATATATTCTGAGCCACACTGTGAGGATTTCATCTCTTGTTTACCTCCCTTTAGAATCCGCATTGACAGCATGGTATGTTAGCATGACAGCTGCCTGTGGTGCGTGTCCGAAGCAGCCAACTGCGATTGGCTGCTGTCCCCCAGATGATCACGCCTGCACCACCATCATGGGCAGCTGCGGCCCAGGAGAGGCAGGAGGTCATCCACTAACTAGAAGGTCACGCTTCCACAATGCTGCAGGGGGAAGTGTCCTTGGACAAGAGGCTGAACCCCCAAATTGCTTCTCATGGCAGTGCCGACAGAGTATGAGTGATGTGTGGGAGGAAAAGTGTTGCACAGAGAAGTGAAAAGAAGGAGAATGGCACAAATTGTGCTATGACGCTCTGAGGGTGGTCGCCGGGGCCAGAGGGAACAATCAATTTACCGCTGTCGACACAAATGCGTCAGTCCATTGTCAGTCGTTTGTAAACAATGGAGGCGGTGGTGGTGGTGGTGTTGATTATAGCAGACAGTGAGGATTTGAATGGGATGCAGAGTGGGCTCTGGGGAGCGGAGGTGGATGGGATGGAGGAGGGCTGCGTGGCGTTGCTAAAATATAGTTGAAAGTGAATGGGAAGGGAGGGCTGATTTAGAATGGGATTGCACGGACATGACCGGCTGCTTGATATCATGCTGTGACCTAATTGGAATAACCACGGCAAGCGGGGATGGGTTGAAAGAGAAGAGTGAATTAAGATATTCTCCCTGACTGAGTTTATCCTGACCTCTATTCTAATGAATGTGTGGTTTGAAAGCACAATCAAAGCCCCCTCTCCTTGATCATTGGCCATTTGATCCACTTTAATTAAACCCATCGCCATGCTCATTGGGACCACAGCTATAGAGAATGACCATGCAGGCAAGTTAAAGGTATAGTATGCAAAGCTAAGCTAATTAAGCAAACCATCAGCACTTTGCTGTCCCAACCCTATCACCAGGAAATACCCCATCCACTCCAAAACCATACACCACACCTTCTTATAGTGGCTCGTTAGAGTTGTATACAGCCAATAATTTTTTTAATTTTTTTTTGGGGGGGGGGGGGGGGGGGGGGGGTTGAGGAGTCTACAGAGAGGTCTACAAAGAAAGATGGCCAGTTCTTATCTTGCGCTTCAAGTAAGATGTATCTGACAGGTGTAATAGTTATAATTGTCGATGTTGAACCCCATGTGTGAGCAAACACTGCAGACAGCGCCTCGACTGTTTTAGCTGTTTTCCTCTCTAATTGAAAGTCAACCCAATGCCACTTTGGACAGATCCACACTCAGCTGTTGGCGCCAAATCCCCTGTGCCGTTTGATTATTTGGGCGAGGACCTGCTGCTCTCTTCTGATTCATTCTGCCGGAGTGGGATGAAGAGAGGGGATGAAAGGGCAACGGAGCAGCAGAGGCAGAGTAGGACTGATGGGATGAAACGGGGAAGTCAGGCCCTGATTGAGAGGAGCCGGATCACTCGGCCGTGTTTGCCCCTTGGTTTGTGTCTCACGCACACTTGGCCGCACACGGCAGCTCCGCGGGCCTTTTAGATTAACGGTGATTCCTCACATGGGCCGAGTCACCTTCAGAAAACATTTGTCAAACAGTAAGTGACGACTGATGAGGTGAAGAAGTGGATCAATGGAGGATTCTCACAGTCTAGTTTCTGCAGAGCCTGGCTCTTAACTGACAACTCCTGTGATGGAGAGGGGCAGGATTCCAGGGGGATCACATGTTTATTGCATTTTCATCCTGAATCTAATGATGTTCCTGTTTCAATCTCAAATGTGTGCGATCCAAAAGTCACACATTTGAACACAGAAACGCCTCCTTTTTACATATTCATGCACCAGTGTCCTTTAAAAGTGTCATGAGTGTCCTACATGCAAACTTCCGAGATACGAGTCTGTCGAGCCTTTCAGAGCAAGTCAGTCCATGTCATTTGAAGCAGCTATCAGGGTTATCATCTATTGACGAGTAAAGTTTAATTTATCCCCCCCGGTCAGATTTTCCTGACGGGTCGTTGCGAGGATGAAAGTGAAGAGCAGAGGGTCAAACGAAGCAGATAAAAAGTTTGAGATAGTCAGCAATGAATGGATCGCCCCCTCTAACCCAAACAACTGACTGCCACTTAACCTCTGGAGCAAGGCACCACCTACGAGACAGAGAGTCCCAGCAGCCCACAGACACTAGAATACACAGCATCAAAGGGGAACACTCAGTTGTGATTGTTATATTTGTATATTTTTATCAATATGCTTTTGAGCCAAAATACCAGATTAAATAGGTTCTGTCCAACTCCCAACAAGAACACGTCAGTACCATGTTACAATTCATGTTAACGGTAAATAAAGGGAATTCTTCATCAGGAACATACAGTGTATCTACATACTACATTTGGATCTATATAATATCATAAGGATAGCTCGTGTGAGATTTTATATTTGAACATTTCACATACTACATGGTCATCCTCTGATCAGGAGGGTGTTGGTTCAGTTTGAGTCTGATACTCAACTGTGCTTCAGCAAGAATCCCACATTGTCCCATGTTCTCACAGACAACATGCCACACACATGCACTGAATGAATGCTTGT
>JAFBJT010006951.1:185311-209364 GCA_016785325.1 Chascanopsetta lugubris
GGATACTTGAAAGTGTGTCTCTCTGAAATCCATGCATATGGACAGTTGTGCCCTAAAATGCACCAGTAATGTTTTACATTATACACAGACACATACCTGCATATATGTACATATATATGTATATATGTGTGTGTGTGCAGGCTTGTTCATAAGTCATGTCAACACCTGCTTTTTATCTATCTACCTATGATATATGTTTTCAAACACGTCTGTCAACATAGGAAGTCAACGATAAAACATTCAGTCAAAATAACTTCACGCGACACAGCTGCACAAATGCATCACTGTCATATGTACATGCTGCCTGTCGGTTTGTCTTTGTATATGTTTCTCTGTATCTCAGCACCATGATGAGCACATATGAGCGGACAGACCTCAGAGTGAGGGAGAAGTTGCTCCCAGACATTCCGCAAAGTCACCACGTCTGTAAATAATTGCCCCAGGTAACTCAGTGTTCTGACCACTCTTTGTGAAGCAAGGACGAAGGAGAGCTCGTCTAATATCTTTATCTTACGGAGACACTTGAGATCTCTTCTCCTCTTTCGTCACAGAGATGTGAAGAGTGCGTGGTGTACCGGCGAAAATTCCTCCCGCTGGGTCGTCCTCCCACCTCCTTTATAACAAGTTGTCGGAGAGGTGCTGTTGTCACACTTGACTCGAGCGTGTGCGCCGAAGCGATGAATTCCTCCGGCTACAGCTGCAACATGAAACAACCCACTTACCGCCTGTCGAGACCACGCTCTGGGAGAAACGCTGCTCTTAGACGTTTATCTGTTCTACACGGGGAGACACGATGAGCCGTGGCTCCACACGCATTGTTCCCCCTTCAGAAAACCTATGTCTGACTCCAAATGAAACCTAGATACGCCATGAAGTTCTCATTTGTCACGCAAAAGACGTCGTCTGTTGGCGGGAGCTGAGTCTACGAGAGAAGACAGCTGTGTGATTAAAATTCTCACCGGCTCGCGCGCGCTCCAAAGTACTTTGGGGCTGACAGCTTATTATGGCATTCCCTTTCATGTCTCTGGAATAAACTTATCGCAGTAATACTCTTCCCGCGATCTCGCATTGATTCCGCATCCCCTTCGGCGTGTCAGGAAACTTCAGATGGAGATAAAATGAGAAGGGGAATAAATAGTCTTTCAGATATGCAAGTCTCTCTAATCAGCTGTGAGACAAACAGCCGGGGTTCACCGAGGGGTCGTCCGTCAGCACAGCTGTTTTCCACTCATCTGGACCAGCATTTCCCAAGCGCTTCTTTTCCTATGCACCCCCCCCCCCCCCCCCCCCCCCCCCCCCCCCCCCCCCCCCCCCCCCCCTCCACGGACGCCCCCCCGACCTGTCAGTCAAGGTAGCCCTTCATCCACACTCGCCCATCCTGTCCCTCACGTGCTCCGGAGCTTCTACTGAATGTTAATGAACCCTATCAATTATACAACCGTGACATTGTCAGGCTGCTGTGATGTTCCCACACAACCTGGAGTGGTGGAGGTGTGGGATTTCAAGCAGTCGTTCATTATTTAGCAGCTCTTGTTCTAAATTGTTCAACTCCGTGGAGCCTCATTACTCCCCGCTTTATTTTGAAGTCTCTCACCTTGTGTGCTACCTCGTTGTTTTACTTCCTGTCTTTGACCGTTGTCCCACCCTGTGTCTCACTTGTCTCACCGTTATTCTTGCCTCTGTCAATATTGAGTCTCTGTGCTCCCGGTCTTCCGTCAGTTCATCTGTTCCTCCGTTCCCCCGGAGTTTGTTCTTGCTCCTGTTCTGTCATTCCGCTCACTGTCTGTAATGCCGCATTATGTTTTTCTGTCTCCCATTGATAGAAATTACTTCACTGAATCGACCCGCCTGTATGTTTCTTCATCTGGGAACAACATTTGATATCAGCTCTCTTTGGACAACATTTTAAAGCAGCTTCTGCATACTTTTGGGGTGCGAGTGTGGCTGAGGGGAACCGGAGGTTCGGCAGTGTGATCCCTGTCCATATGGGATAAGTGTCCTTGAGCAACGATCCCAGTTTTCTCCATCTTCTCATGGATGCACTGCATGAATATGGCCATGGAAAATGATTGTACATGGGCCATTTTCATTGTACTATAAGGGCCATAATATTTGTTCCTTTATTGATCTGATTGTTGTTGGATCTGGGAGAGATAAAGGCCTGGAGGACTTGGCTTTAGCAGCCAGTCTTTGACCTCACATTTTGAAGGTCTGTTCGGACTTTCCCTGCGGTTGAAGTTAAAGCAACAGTGTGTAAGATTTCAGTACATTTTCTTCTCTTCTATCTGGAGGTAAAAATGATGTTCAGCCATCTGGATGAATGTATCATGAACTGAATTTATGACTTTGTTTGTACATGACCCTAAGATGAGCCCTTTAATGAGTATTTACACCAGGAGCAGGTCCTCCCCCTGGGGGCCGCCATGCTGTTACAATTGCCGAAAGTGGGCACACTCAACATCTTCTGAGTTTTAATGACTGAGGGCTTCCACGGGTTCTCCTGACATACTAGAAAGGGAAGGGTGAGGCGATGGATACAACGTGTAACATCACCATTAGATGTCACCAAATCCTACACACTGCCCCTTTAAGATCACTAGCATATCTCTGAAATCTTTATTTTCATTTGGATTTTACCCTCTGGGTTTTGTAAAGCATGTCTATCAATATGTTGAATGTCAGTAAATCTGGACCTTTCAGAACCAAGAGTGAAAAAGAGAGAAAAGAAGAATCTATGGGGGGAAAAGCAGAATAGCTGGTGTGTATCCAGCTGACTTCATGGTAAGAGCAGGAATCGGGGGGAGTCTAGTTGTGAACATGAGATGCCAGGAGGCAACTTCATGCTTTGATGTCTTTACCTGTGGTAAATATTTGATCTTATCTTCGGCTTGATGAAGCTCGACTGCTGTCGAGTTCACAATGTGGGGAGAAACGGGCCCATGCAGGAGTGAAGATGCTGGTTGATTGTCTGACGTGGAAAACAAGATTGCCCCACTTTCCAAGGTTCTCCATTTAGGGGGATGTCATGTTATAAAGGTTTCTGGTGTCAGGGTGATCTTACCTGTGGTGTCATTGCCGGTTTCCAGCGATGCCCTTATGACGATGATAATGCCAGAGGAGAAATGGCATGCTCGGCATTATCCCTTTAATAATCAGGAGCCCAGTGGAGTTCTTGTTGGGCCTCTGATCAGCAGCTGATAATACATCCAGTCGTCTCCACAAATGCAGTGATGCTCTATTTACTGTCAGACTGGGAATTGAGTGTCCAAGAACTTTTAAATAGCGATCCAGTGAAACCAGTCACAGTTACAGTTAAGTAGGGCAGAGTAGCCCTACTTCCTGGGGTTGTTTGGGGGTCGCCCACCATCAGCTGTGTGACACATTAAGTAGGAGGCACGTAAAACACAAATGTGATGTAAAAACTACCAAAAAGTTTCTCTTTTCAACTGACAAGGATGCGAAAGTGAAGAGTGCAGCTGATAACGTGCATCATATAACACAACATTTATCATTTAGTAAATAAAGCCACATAGTACAATGTTACACTATTATTGCAACTGCAGTATAGGAATATTATCATATAATGCTAAGTACTCCTTCATTCATGTTCACACAACCTAAAATGCATTATGGTGGAATGAGGGAGAAAGATGTGCAAATCTCAGCTGTTTTATTATTTGGTGAAACAGATGAATTTGCCGAAAACAAAGTGAAATGGAAATGAAAGTATTTACAGTGTATTATTGTTTTGAATACCCCAGAATGAGTCCTTTATGTTAATATCAAGGGTAAGTCCTATCTATGGGGGCATCCATGTTGCACAAACTAATCAACTGTAGACATTCAATGAAAAGGGAAGGTTATACCACAGATGTTCTCAGAGGGGAGGGGTGATGTGAGAGTTACTCAGCAGCAGTATGAAAATCCTCCACTAGATGTCATTCAATCCTACACAAGGCACCTTTTATTTGGACAATAGTTTGACTGAAGGTGACAGCTGATGCAGCCTCAGCAAATTTCAACAGCCAGAACACTGTACATTTTAGGACAATTTAGCCAGCGAAGAAAATGATAAAGAAGTAAAGCTCTTGTTTAAGTGTTTCTTCTTGTAGAATGAATTCAGTCTGTAAATACAAAATGCCTGTATTGGTTATATCTTTTGCACTATTTTCTATTTTTTGAATTGAATGGTTTTAATGAACACCTGTGTAAGCAATGAGTTTAATTTTGGAGGAACTTCCTTGATTTTGAACGCAAATACTCAGTCTACCTCGTTGATTTCAGTCATCGCACCAATAGTATGTTCTCACCATGAAAATGAGGCAAACCCTCAGATCATCGGCGTTAGACACATGTTCCATCTCAGATGCTGATTCATTCCTTCTTAAACCCAAACATCCAGACTCTGTCCCAGAGGGAGACAGACTCAAGGTTTCTCTGACTCAGTCGCTTTTCAGTTGTACATCTAAAACCCCCTCACAGTTAAAGAGCTTTCTCTCTATTTCGTGCCCTGAACGTGTTGATGATTGGTGACACTGATTCACGTGCGACTGCCCCATGATGCCTGAAGTCAAGTCTCTTTGGATACAATTATTTTCATTGGATTGGAATTTTATCATTTTTACAAGTGCAGAGGTTTTAGTTTTATGCCAGGGTTTCTATTGATCCCTAAGGGGGCATTTGGTATAGAAAATGTCGCAAATCACACCATACATAATAATTCATGTCAAAATAAAAAGACTGCGTCCCTTGACCCCCCCCCCCCTTTTTACCCAAGGAAAACACAATGAAATAACCATGTATAATTTTTCATAATTGAATATATATATACATATATATATATATATAAATAATCACTGCAAAAAAACATTTCCCAGCCATTTGCTGTGTTATTTTGTCATTGTTTCTATAGGCTACTTAAATCTGTGGTAATATTCGTAATCGCAAATCAAAATGACGACGCAAATTCAGTTGAATGCAAACGATGGCGCTTTGTTCTCATGCACAAAGGATGAGCAGAACATAGAATGAATGAATGGATCATAAGTTGTTGGATGGAAAATGTATCGTTGGACAGTTCACTCCCACAGACTTTCATGTTTCACTCAGGTTTTCTAAATGAGCAGAGGTTATAATTACCCAGCAGCAGCTTCCACATCCAGCTTTCACGCAGGTTGAAATTATTACCATTACCTTCGCACAGTCATTCATGAAGTCAGATGTGCTTTTGATAAGTGCAGTAGTTGCGTTACACAGACATCCTCTTTATAACGTGGCCTCTTCACCTCCTTAGCAGGCCGGCAAGAAGAGGAAAATCAATATTGAGTTGTACACTCGGTGGAAATAAGGTGAGGTGGTGCTCACCGCTTCCTGAAATGTATTTGCTATTGTCAAATTGGGGGCTGCGGGCCAGATTTGTCAGAAAAGCAATATTTACCTCCTAAGAAATGATTGTTTTCTATGAGCGTCATCAATTTAAAGGGTGAGGTTAAAGTTTCACATACATTTGTCTTTGCAACATTATTAATTTGCCGCTGTGGGCGAAATAGCTCGGAGAAAGTCAATACCATGCACAAGGGTTACAATTAGGTGGAAATTAATCAGAGCCACAGGCTCGTTCACCCCATAAATGATCGAGGGACAAATCCTGCGCCTAGAAACCAAACAGGAGTAAAACACCTGAGTCTGGGGTGATGGGGGGGCGGGGGCGGGGGGGGGGGGATCAATCAGAAGGCTTTTATGGAAATGGTTGGAAAAGAGATGGATTCTGAAATGGAACTGTGATGAATGCGCTGGTGGAGGAGAGGCTGCGGAAATCAATAGCAGATGATTCATTTCTGGCAGCCAAATGGTAGCAAGCTGAGTCCCCCAGGAAGTCGGAGCCATTTCCAGCTCTGAGTGAGTGTGTCCATGTGTAGGAAGTTGTGCATGCGTGTTGAGGTCTGAGTGTGTCTCTCTTTGTGTTTGAGCCATGCACTCTGAATACTCGCATGTTTGGATTCAGGCATGTCGGTGAACTGTGAACCCGACACATGACCTCGGCAAAAACCTGGCACAGAGCACCTTTACTCTTTGTGTGAGATTGATGGTTTTTACACATGTTCCCTGACACATAAGTGAACTATAGTAGACGGGACCTGACATCGTTATAATGCTCAACACGTGACACGGAAGGCACCTGGTTCAAAGCAGGTTGATCATCCAGCGCCATCCATTATATCAGAGAGATTAAAACAACATGAACAATCTGCAAATCTGCAATACATCAAAGCGACTTTCCTTTTTTGAACATTGTATAAAAGACGAAGAGGAAGAAGACAGAACATCAGTCATCCTTATTACGTACGATTTGGTGACACCTAGAGGTGAAGTTGCGTGTTCCAACCATCCCCTCACCCTTCGCTTTCAAGCACGCAGGAGAATCTATGGAGCCCTTGATTGTTCTTTGTAGTTATTACTCAAGGAGTCAAAACTTGAATGTCAGAATCTGAATTCTGACATTGCCCTGCATTTTTGGCAGAAATGTTTCGATGCATGGAAACAAAGCTGTGAAGTTGGTGCTGATCATTGCTGCTGAGAGACTTTGAAGTGTCGCAGAGTTTGCGGTTTGCTTCACTATGACTCTCAATACAAAACCCCAATAACCCTAACCCCAATAACCCTGGGGTTAGGGCCAAAGGTCAGGGCTCGGGCCAAGATTCCAATTAGGGTTATGGCCAGATCCCGAGTTGGTTGGGATTAGGGCCCGGATTTCAAATTGGTTGCGGTTAGGGCCTGGGTTTAGGGCCAGGGCTAGTACAGGATTGTGGCTAAGGGATAGGTAAAGTCTAAGAGGAATCAAGAGGAACCAATTAAGAGTGAGTTGATTGAATGAATTGATGATTAGAGTGTCTGGTCCTGGAACTGGACTGTTTCCTGAATCTTTGGCTGGGTTCAGAGGCCTCAAGCGAAGAGTGCATTTGAGACAGGGTTTAATTGCCCTTTTATTGGAGACCACTCTCCATTTTCTCAAGTTGGTCCCTCCTAGCTTGTTGACCTCATCTTGGGCCTCAGGGTTGCTGAGGGTGAAGCTCGTTGACCCCCCGCTTGAAATGGCCCCTTCAGCTTTGTTGACACTGGCTGTGACCTCTTTCAATCCATCGTTCTCCTTCTGAGGGTCTGTTTGCTTCAGCTCGCCTCTGCCACTCCAAGTCCATGTTTGTGGTTTGTCTGTGTTTGGTCTCATGGCTTTTGGTCTTGTGTTGGTCTTGTTTGTGTTTGACCTCTTGTTGGACCTTTACTCCAATTGGCTTGACTGCTTTCAAATGTTTCCCCACTTGTCCTGTCACAAACCCAACACAAATATGACCACTAATAACAACTGATCATTTAGTACATTGGGCATGTCGCGGACACAGTGACGACAGGATTGCGCTGACTGCGGCGCATTTGCACATACAGTATGGAAAGCATCAATAGCTTAACCCCGTTTATTGTTTCCATCATAGTTTCTTCTCCTCCCATAGAGACAAGACTGCATTGCTGCCAAAAACTCATCTTTGTTGTATTGATTGAATGTGAACGTATAAAAGTGGAAAGACGTTTATTGTAGTACTTTAAGAAACAAACGGCCTTATATGGGAAACTGTTGCATTGTAGCTGATGTAAGTGTGGAGCGGAAGTATCGAAGTGAGGCTGCAGGCCAGACGCTTTCACAGGGCTGAAGATAAATAGAGAGGGGAGTCGTAGATCTGTTCATGTTGTGGAGATGCATCGCTGCTGCCATGTCATATTTATCTCCCCTCTGGAGCTCGTCGGCCAGCCATTCTACAAAGCCCTCGTTTTATGCTGTATGTTGTCTGCTCTTTGTCTCTGTCGTATCCCCCCCCCGCACCTTCCCTTCCCTTACCGTTACTGTCTCCTTCCCTTTTTAATTCCTCCTCCCTTTCTTCGTCCCAGTCCTCACTGTTTCCCCCAGCCCCCCACCTCTCCCTCGGTAGACCCCGGCAGTGTAATTTGAACGACTCTATTTCCTGACTTCTTTTCATACAAACAAGAGAGAGGGAGGGAGGGAGACTAATGGCTCCGTGTGGGGGAGCTGTGGAGCACAGGGGCAGATTTCCAGTGAAACCTGCCCATTCATTCTGTTATTTGAAACACCTCAGGTTGTTCCTGTGAATACACCGAGAATCACTGTGGTGAAAAGGCAATTTCGCACAATGTTATCAGTGTTGAATGTAGTCAGATATGGTCGTATGGTCACATAGCGCACTTCTGTAGTGGAGAGGCACAGAGTCAGGTGAAGACGGGTGCAATGCATGGAGGTCCAACAGAATCTGTCCTTTGATGTAGTATTGCCCGGCTTTACTGTTGAAAATCTGTGCCTGGACTGATGAATGCAGCTCATGGCTTCACATGGTTTGTCTTCTTTATCTACTTGGTCTGAGTCGTCCGTAGTTGTTAATTATACAGTCACCACTTGTCAAATGTATTTCTGCCATTACGACATGTTTACCTTTTTAAAAATATGGCAGCACGGGAATAAGTAGACGTCCCGACACATTCAAATTGCATCGGTGTAAAGATCAAATTGTTGCCATGCTTTGTTACCACAGGGCGAATGTTCCTTTAACTCAGCGGGTCCTTTATTCCCTCCTGTGTCAGACTGGAACCATGAGGATGATGTTTTGGCTCTCCAGTGGTTTCTCTGTCTCAGCGTCATTTCACCTTTCACTGAGTAATGACTGTGGCTGCCCAGCGCAGGACATATATCTGAGTGTGGATCAGAGGTTGAGTCAAAGTGCGGCTCTGCAGAAGTGACCTGCTGGGGGTATAAAATGTCTCATTACTACCACTGTCCTGCACCCAATTGTCCCCCCCAGTTAATCAATGGCAAAGATCAATGCTGTTAGCGGGCTTCTTGTTTATAGATTCTGTGAGCTGTTCCAACTTTATTATGTGAGTCGCTCAGACAACACAATGCCACTGTTGGCTTTTACCGTGTAAGACTTAAAGGGCCAGTGTATCATTTATAGATCTATTGGCAAGAATAGAATATATGTTGTTTTCGCTGCCACAGAACGAGCCCTTTGTATTTATTGATTTCTGTATGTTTTTATTCATTTAAAAAAAAGCTTTTTACTTACTCTATGAAATCATTTCATCTGACTGAGAGTTAATTGCCACCCACTCGTTCAGAGGTAAAGACAAGACCTTAAGGGTAGTAACTATAGAACCCCTGTTCTGATGAAACAATTCTGATCTGAGCCTCCCGGACGGGCCTGGTGCTTTTGTCATGGAGACATGAATCATGTCAGTGTTAAAAAAAAAAAATAGAACTCATCTGAAAGTAGATCAATGATCCCCAGTGAACCAGAGCGGAGTCTCAGATTCCGCCTGCTGGTTCCGCTGGTCCCAGCACAAGATGCTAATTTCGGGGGTTGTATCCTTTGAAGGTTGAGGATGAGCCAAACCACGTGCTGTAGCCCACCAGGGCCGATTCACTCTGAGACTGTTGGGTCATGATAAGTTGGGCTGGAAAGGATCCGCCTGGAGGGGGTGTTGGTTTTTGTATGTCAGAATATCATGGCAGCCTCCACACTAGGTGTGAACCATCGCTGTCGTTATGTGTCTGCAAAGGCACTTGTTCTAATCATGTTTGGATTGGAAGGAGAAAAAGCAATCGAAAGAAAGGCTGCCGATTGTTCATCCTCGCGAGGCACTGATCAGGATTGAATCGGTTTGAAATTCAAACTCTCACATTTGCTGGATGACGAATCCTTTCCTTTTTTTCCTCATTGTTTGGATCAAGATTCATTTCCACAGCCCTTATTTGCCTCGAAGGCCTAACGAGGTGTGACCTTCGATGCCCTTCTCCCCCAGACACTCTGAGGGAGGGCATCACTCTGCTGATGATCCGCTCTCTGCTGACACAAACTACGGGATCGCAATTATTCTCCTCGCGATGAACCCCGGTGTATTTTGTGCCGCTGTCTCGATGGCATCCGGTGAACAGCCCCTGTGCTCTGCCCTGTAACACTCTGTTGCCCTAGATGCCCTGGATAGCACTTTGCCCCCCCCCCCCCCCCCCCCCCCCTCCCCCCCCGCCCCAGCCCCCCCCCCCGCGTCTCATTCCAGCAGCAGGAAGCCGACGCTCCCCCACCGAGGACACGCGCTCCCACCAGTGATGGCGTGACAGCTGGTGCCTGCAGAGCTCTGCGCAGCCGGCTCGTCAGGCTGCCACATCACAGCCCCTTGATGTTGAGCTTGATTGGTTGAGTGTTCCGAACGAACAAAGAGCGAGCAGAGATCATAACATTTTCAGGAAACAAAGCGTCTGCGTCTTTTGAAGAGAGATGTTTACTCCACAAGCACATGCTGCCGGGGGTTTATTTGATGCATGGGCAGGCTAATTGCGGAGACGACACAACGGCTATAATTGCAAGTGATCTGGGGTGAAATATAACGTGGCTCTGTATTTCCTGAGCAAACCCTGTGTGTCTGTCGGCCGGCCGCTGTGCCGCAGCAGTGATCTTAATAAGGGAGCATTAAACAAATGACCTGTGAAAATGGACAGTCGTCTCTGGGCCCTGGGCAGCCATTTTGTCACCTGATTAGAGCGCAGTCATTAATCTGAGAGGAGGCGGTTGTTCTTCAACAGCCGCGCACTCACCGCTGCTCCCCGGGAATCCCACTGTTCACAATGGCAGGGTGCAAGAATGACAGGCCGACGAGTCCTGGCTGGACACAGATGTATGTCGTTTCAAACTGGGGGGGGCGGGGGGCTCGGCTCTCACCTGTTTTTACACACACACACACACACACACACACGTGCAAATTTACAAATAGCACACTACATTGAGAACATTCACCACAATTTCCACTTATTTTGACTGTACAGTATATAATTGAGTGTATACAGTGTATAACCCCAACCCTATTTATTCACTTTTATGAAGATTAGAAAATCCTTTTTAGTTTTATTTAAGGTGCGTAAAGTGTGTTTGATTTCTGTCATTTGCGTCACTGCTATTGATCAAAAAGAATATTACAAAACAATGAAATACCGACATTTTCATAATCACCTAAATGTATTTTTGTTCCCATTACCCCTCAAAGAGAGCGGGTCCTCTCCACAGGGGGCCGCCATGTTTTTACAGTAGCCCAGAGTGGACGTACTAAACATCTTTTGAGTTTAGAACCATAGGTTCCTTAGCTTCTGTCCATAAGCTACTTGTTACCACACTGTCTTGTTGTCTGGAGTGACCGACTCACTTCTCCATCCTGACGGTGAAGCCACACACAAGCTCTCCGTCAGCTCTAAACTTTAAACATGTCAGACTCAGTGAAGCCAGGGAAGTAAAAGACATCCTGGACATGTTGAACTCTCCTCTCAGTCCCTCCAGTGTCTGGTTCCCTCTTGAGAGACGTGTGGAACTTTCACTGGATTTTCTCATGTGTGGTTTTTGAACTCCCTCCTTCTCCGGGTGTGTATGGTTGAGGGGATGTCCAGGTGTAGAGTGGTCGTCCACTGAACCACACATTGTCTAAATGAGAAAGTGTTGCTCACGGAGGCAACGTCTGAATGTTTGCGCCTGTAAACCGACGGACCTTTCAGTCGTCACATCGTTCAATCATAAAGCTACAGCCAACTTTCTCACTGCAGAAACCTACGGGTGACGTCACGTACACTACCTCGAAAATCAACCTTCTGCAATGCTGGAGAATAAAGACAGCCGGTTTCAAACTAAGAGAAAATGAGGACAAGTATTGGAAAAATTAATATTTTGATATAGATATATCTGAACTGGGTGGCAATGCCAGTTGCACCAGTCCATTCCATGAAGGTTGCGGTAAGGGAACTGTGACAATACAGTCAAACTGTGTATAAGTGCGGTGGTGTGAGTGTGAACACAGAGAAAGAGACCAATCGTTTGACTTGTTCCTCTTCAGTTTCCCAGTCCTGTTCTGTTCCTTGGATCTTTGCTCGTTCACGCCGTTTCCCCGACTGGGAAGCGGCAGAACCAACGTGCTGCACTTGATAACATCATCAGTTCATGAGGAGGGAAAAGATGTTGTTTTTTATTTGATGTGTAAAAATGTGAGCTTGAGATTGGTTTTGATCTTGGTACTTCCTCCTGCCTCATGCTATTATGTTAATGAGCGCAGGGTGAATTCAATCATCTTCTATAGAGGAGGCTGCACACTGCTCTGGAAAAATAATGATACGACTATTTGTCTCAAATAAGTGTTTTAAAGCAAGAGCGGAGAACGACGCAAATGATGTAACTGGATTATACAATGGTGGGTGGGGGGGGGGGGGGCGGCGGCGCGGGGGGGGGGGGAGGGGGGGGGCAGTTATCACTGTTTCACTGAGGAAAACTCAGTCTGTCCCCCAGTAGGAACAGAACTGCAAGGAATTTCTGCTTACCCAGCGATGGCCTGAACATTTGACAACATAATTTCTTCATTCATTCATTATTTATCTGCCTTCTTTTGCCGAGGTGGAAAATAACGAGACGTGTCCTGTGAGAACGCTGCCAGCTCTCCCCGGTGTAATTGGCGCTGGCTCCATCCTAACGTGTCACTCACCCACTGCAGGAGACTTATAACTTCATCTGGTTGTGGGTGAAACGTCGCAACAGCACTTTCCCCCCTGACAGCCTCCGTTTCACTGCGTTACCCCCTTCATCACCTGCAGTGTTCACAGTATTATACCTGCCCGAGGAGGAGGCCTGCGATGGCTGGTAATGGTTTAAAGTGCAGTTTATTATAAGAGCGTTTTTGTTTTTTGTTTTTGTACTTTAAAAACTTTAATTTTTAAAACTGTAATGGTTCTCTAATCAGTTCATAACGAGCCCAACCGAAGTCCATTTATTTTTAGAGTGAAACAGAGGAGACAGTGATCACCTCAAATTAAAAATCACTGAGACTTCACAAACCAACTTCAACTACAATCAGTCAATCAATCAATATAATTGTATTTGCATTGTCCATGTTCATGCAAAGACTATCAGAGAAGGAATCGAGCTGTATGTAATACTCTTTGAGATGAAGATGTTATGAAATGACTCTGACATGTCGTCAGAGATGAAGGGCACACGACTTTACACACTCGCCTCTCGCAACAGGACGTTATGGTTTGGTTTGTTCTGGTTTGTTTTCCCTGGTGTTGACCTCAGTGTGACCTGTGGCAGGGGGCGTGGCTGACCTACTTTCCCTGGAGCTGGAGCTGAGCACACCTGATTCCACTCGCCACTCATCAACCCCTCCACCTGGTTCCCATCTCCCCTCGTCAACCCCTCTATAAAGGCTCAGCTCACCATCATCCTGTTGTGTTCCCGTCATGTTTGTGTTATTCTTTGTGTGTCAGCTACTCGCTCTGGTCAGCCTGCAGGGATCACGGCTTCCCAGAGTCCACGACTCTCTGCTTTCTCTTTTCTCTTTGTGTTAAAGGACAATAACAATGATCTGTTTCATCACGACCCAGAAAACGCCTTTGACTGAGACAAAAAGTTACAAAAGCACTGTGCATTTACTTTGAAGGGGATATTTTATGCATTGTAGTTCTGTCTATTCACACTCCGTAACAGTAGGTGGCGATAATACCCTGTAATGATAGTTTCTTTTTCATATGCTAACGGGCCAAGATGAAATAGACGTATCACACCAACACCTACATTTCCCTAGATTTGAGCCGTGGCTCGTGGCTTCAGGGTGATGGTGGGTCCCAGAGTCAAACACTGCTTTGATGTGTTTCACTCGTGATAAAAACTCGTTTGAGGTGAACTGTTGAGGGCCCACCTGGAGAGCATGCCTCTCGGACAACCTGTCCATATGGAGCTGTCTTCAGGAGGACACTGGAGTTTGGAGACTACACTTCAAATTTAGCGCCTGCTCATTTTAAAGGAGTGTGAAACAGCATGCGAAGTGAAGCACTGGGACCATTTTGCACCGAAAATGAATTGCTGTGCAGTTTCAGAGTGTTTGGATGTTCCTGGTGAGTTGTGTATCAAATCCAGGCAGGCGGACTCTTGGCTTTAGGCCCGTGGCCCCACATGAGATTATTTGTCTTTAACGATGTCATGTGTTTGAGTGACTGGGTGAAAGTAAACTGTACCGTAAAGCGCTTTGAGAGGTTTTCGAGACTCGATAAAGCTCCATATGAATACACCATTTATTTCTACCAGAGCAGAGTGGGCCTTGGGGATGTCAGTCGGAGCCACCCAGTCTTCAGATGGACTCTTGGCTCTACCAACGGCGCGACTACCGCCCCCTGCCTGTAACTACAGTGAGTGAATGTGCCCATGAAGTCAATGAACCCCAAAGGAACATGCGTTACCACCTCTGCGCTTGACTCTGACCCAGAAGATGGATCCTCTTCAACCTGGATGGGACGACAGTGCCTGCAGATGGAGTTACCATAGCCCACTGTGAAGGGTTGAAGAAATGGTTGAACAGACGTGAAATCGTCCTTTTTCAAACTCTGTAGTTTGTTGAGAGTGAGACTCCAACATCTTTATTCACTCCAGGTGTGTGGAGATAAAGGAGCCGAGCTCTGACTCTCTCTTCGCTCAGCTCCTTCTGAGGCCCGGGGCCCTCTGTTAATGATCCTCCAGAGAGCGAGAGGCTGATCTGATGAGAGCAGAGGCAATGTGAGGTTTACTTTGCTAAGGTGTGATGAGAAGCTTCTGACCAGAGGGTCACTGACCTTTAATGTGTCATCGAGAGTGTTACAGTTTGTAAGATTTGCCCTTTACGGTGACGGAGACACAGAGTCGGACAGTCCTCGACACAGACCAAGAAATTCCAGTAAGAAGCAATAAATAACGCAGACCAACCCAATGTTGAATGAATAACAACAAATTCAACGGTCTCATAAAGATGTCACCGGACACTGAAGTCACTGTGGTAAAGGGAGACAATTCCATAAATTGGGAGCAACGGCTTGAAGGACACGGTCACTGCGGGTTTTATAGCGGGTTCAAGGAAAAGCCAGTCATTTTTGTTCACAGGACCTCAGAGTCCCATTGGCTGCGCGAGGGAGAGGGTGGTGGGCAATTTAGTGCTGTGTTGCATGCAAGGCAATAAACGTTAGCACCCGCTTCTTTAAAGGAGTTTTAGAATTGACTGGAGCGCAGTGCAGGGAGGATAAAGTTAGCATGCTATGGGATCTTAAAACCGTGCCGCTGTATTTTCAAGTTCAAAGAGGTTTGGTTGTTCGTTACAGTAATCTGACGAGGGAAAATTCACAGTGTGACTCATCTATTCCGCATGTCTCACATTGGTGAGATATTCCCAGCGGAAAAACAGCTCGCTGACACGATGATCATCAAAATAGAGACGGGGTCACAGGTGGTTGGGCTCAGGGCTTCGGAAATCTGGAGGAAGTTCAGATTAGAGGGAAGTTGAAGTGGATCGCTCATCTTCCTTTGAGGTTCACCTGGAACGCCCACCAGGGCGGAGACCACGGGTTCAACCCAAACTTGGAGCATATCCCACAATGCCTCAGGATCCCTGAAGAAGCCTTAAAGCGAAACTCTGGAGAGAGATCCCTCACTTTGATTTCCTCCTTTGATCCAAGAAAGCTTTGGATGGAAGACACACATGCTTTGTTTTCACTTTAAAGGTGCAGTGTGTCAAATTCCAGTCAGTTTTGTTGCTTTAAAAAAATATAATAAAACAATTATCTACTGACATTTTCATGACTCTATAATTACATATGTATTTGTTTTCCCCATTACCCTTAAAGGTGCAGTCTTTAAGATTTTTGACACCTGCACCTCTAATTGGAGCATATTTAGCTCAGACGCAATTTTTTTTTTTTTATTAATCAATGCTGGAACATGACTCAACTAAGCGATCGTCACAAGTCTTGGATTAATGAGCAAAAATAAAATACAATCCTGTATATTTCCTGAACTTGCCCTCGTACAGTGTGAGTTACTCCTGCCCCTCATGCGCTGTACACACACTGTACATTATCTGCCCTGACATCCTGGCAAACATCAGCTTTAGCTGGTGGGAGAACAGCCCGGGGCAAGAAGAGAGGAGTGTAGGGGGACGAGAGAGAAGGGAGAGAAGTTCCTCTGTGTGTGTGTGTGTGTGTGTGTGTGTGTGTGTGTGTGTTTCTGCACAAAATGACTTCTGTAACTTAAGAGTGAGCATATAAAGATCTTTTGGGAAGGAATTTTGAGGTGAATTGGGGGCGGGGGGTGGGGTGGGGTGGGGTGGGGGGGGGGGTTTGCTCATGAATTCCAACAGCAGCGAGTTGTGATATGAATAATGCAGGGAGTGTGTGCAACCATTAAAGGTACAGTGTGGTATTTTTTCAGTGATGTCAAAATAAAAATCTTATTGTTTTGTAAAAATACAATAACAGAAACAGGGAGACCATTACAGGGGTTTTAATCAAATTTCATATCTAAAAAATAAAATCTTGGTTGACAGAGTTTCACCGTTTGATCGGATACTACTAAGCTAAAATTGTCTCTGCCTGTGTTGCCTGTGACTGTGCAGACATGCAGCTCCTATAGTCAAAATGTCTTTAAAGGTACAGTGTGGCATTTATTCAGTGATGTCAAAATACAAATCTTATTGGATTGTTCAAAACTATGTTTTGCCACATGTGTAAAGAACCCGAGACATAAACCAAAGTATTTCTTAGATATGTAAATCTTACACAAATATCTATATCTCCAAATCTTACACACGGCACCTTTAAAGGAAAGGTTGGTGATAAGTCTTAGACGTGTGCACCGTTATCAAATCTTCAGGGACTTTTTGGGAATTTACAAACCTGCCTTTAAAGTTTGGCTCATGCCTGAGACCAGTGTCAGTTCACTTCAGAGGGAGTTTCACAGTCGTACTTGAACTTTAACAAGTACATGATTCAAACTTTGATCAAGTCCTCACGCTGCACTTTCAGACACTTACTCACTCTCACTCTGAGTGATGTGGTGTCTGACTGTGAATCCAGTCATAGCAGGCTGTTCTCACTGGAGACAGACACGGAGCTGTATCCCGGAGAGCCGCTCGGGCTCTTAATTAATCTAAATGAATTGATCGGTGTTCCCGAAAGTGGACTATTGAAAGATTCTCCCAGACGAGAGGGCGCTGTAAACACTAGTTTGTTTTGTTCATCGATTACCGTTTGGACCTCGCGGCTAAAACCAAACCTGATAGAAACCCGCCGTTGTGTTTAGAGTCTCCTCTGATGTGAGCCAGCGCTGCAGCCAAGGAGAGAAGGCGTCTGTGGCCGTCACTTCACGGCCACTTCTCCTCTTTAATGAGATGTGAACACAGCCATTGTACATCCCTGGCAGCGAGGAAATCAGGCGTTTACTACATTTGAATATAAATGATCAAACATTATTAAACTCAACAAACTCAGTCCATAAGTCAAGTGATAAACGATCCCTGCTTGATACCAGTTGTTTTTCGAATGACTCCGTTGTCTGTGTTTTGTAATTAGGTGAAGCGTGATGCGCTAAAGACTCTCGGGGGAATACGAAGTGATGAGTGCAACAAACAGATGAAACTAATGCCCCAATGCTCCCGCCGCTCATTTAAAGGGGACCAATTGTGCTTTTCCTCACTTTTGAGTGGAGTTAAACACACTGTTGTGATGTGGAAGTGTCACTCGTAAAACGGTCGAAACCGTATAAAATGACCAAAACGCGTGTTTGAGTCATTTAACAAAAACTGTGGCAGCTTCAAAACACAAGAAAATCAGTGACATCTTTAATGTAGGTGGGTCATATGTTGCGTCCTACAGATGATGAGTGCGCACACACACACACACACACACACACACACACACACACCTCTCCTCGCAGATACTCTCCGGTGTATCGTGCATGCTCCACAACACCAGGCCTCCCCACTGCTCGGTGAGCCAATGCATCAAAGATGACAAGAGGTGACGTAGATAAACGGAAGGAGGTGAATGTCAGGCCTCATTGGCCGGCGGCTCTGAGCAGGTGGAGGAATGGCGCGTATATAAGTTGACATTTGTACAAAAACATATTGTAAACCGGAAGATATCATCTCTCTAATAAGGTCTCATGTGTTCATCTCATCCTGTGAACACAAGATGCACATCAGAAGGATTTCAAACATCAAAGCACAGGCAGTTACCAGGTGCTCATGGAATCCTTGTTAGAGATCCTGACTTTGAGTTCTGAACTGCAGAAACTGGCCAGTTATCAAAAAAACCAGCTCTTCACATCAGCCACGTCCCCGCTGAGCACTTTAACACCAGCCAGTGTATCTTATGAGGTCAGAGGCAGGTCGAGACATAAAGTACATTTTATTACTTTGATCTAAAGTGAAGCTGTGAAGCCTCGTGTCTGTGCAGAGGAAATGGAGAGAATTAAAGAGCAGCGCGCAGGTCAGTGAACGCTGAAATGAAGAGTAAATAACTGTGTTTGAAAACAGGCTACAACTTCTCCTGTGAACAATGAACCCGACAGTCTCACGCTCCGGCTCCAGCACAGTAAATTCCATGTGAGCCGAAAATATTGTAATTCAACTTCATGATAGTTTTTTTTTGAGCCAAAATATCCATCATCACTGAATCACAATGTATTGCACCATTTAAAGGTAAGGTATGGATCATTTGGTGACAGTTGCGCTGTAAAATGTGATATTCCTTATTTCTTATCTTGATATTTTGTTTCATATGCAACAAAATTATTTCTGGGGGTTTTGTTAATAGCACAATAACCGTCAAATTAAAAATCTGTGTCAAACTGAAGGAGATATTGATGTTAGACTGACTTAAGGGAAGGATGAGAGGGTCTTTATGCAAACTCAGATGGAGGTTGTCACAGTGACGGATGTTAAATCAGTTTACGCAGAATAAAGTCAAAAGAACACATTTGCTGAGGCGGACCTTTCACTTGGGTTTTTTTATTTGAATCGAGAGCTTAATTTTTTACAGTGTGTTGAGTTGGATGTTGACGCAGAAGCCGTCTCAGATACGACTAAAACTCAATTCATGTTTATCTGTCCATTCTGGGGCCACCACTTACATGGCGGGGCAACAGGGTCTCAGAGGTCTGTCTACCTATACACCTATAACCTACACACCGGACCCTTAGGCTATAAATACATAATCATTCAGTTGAATATTATATGGTGAGGTTATAAATATAATTTGAATACAAATATTTTGATTACAGGGACATTGCTGAGTCATTGTTTTATATGTATTTGCCTTTGATTGGATGATCATGTAGAAATACCCAGACATTAGTGTGAAATCCCTCTCATTTGTAGATCATACAACACATTTGCCTCCATCACTAAGATTAATTTCTACCAATCCCGAACACTTGCTTAGGATCAATAATCAGCCACAGTGAACAGCATGTTTCACGTTTGTCACAGTCACAGCACATGATCGTTTCATGGTGATGTCAAAGCACCTCTTGGAGTCGATGTGCACTGAGAAGTGTGTTGTCCTGCCGAGACGTCCTGATCGGCGCCGCCGCTGAAGCAGCAGACGCTGTGATGGATCATCGGACTCCGCGCAGCTTCACATCTCTCCCCCGGTCATTTATCTGGAAGGGAAATGATCAGAAACCAATGGACACATGGAGCGGGAGAACATATCATTCAATAGGAACCCAGACCTGCCGTGTGTGGAGAAGATGACCGATCCTGCTCATGGCTGCTCCGTACAAATGAAAACAGATCGATTTAACATCAAATGTCAAGGAAGTAGGCGTCATGTGCTTCTCGGGAACCTTGTGTTAAATGTGCTCTGTGGAGAATTGAAGCCGAAGAATTCCCACTTTGAATTTAGACTTTTGATTAAACACTTCAAAGTGTAAAGGGGTTAGAGCAGTGTGTGTTTCGGTGGCAAAGGTTGCTGGTTCCAGTCGTATTCAGGCCCTGCTGCAGTACGTTCGGCCCCCGCCGCCGAGAAGGAGGAAGTGGAGGAGGAGTCTTTGATGGGCTTGGAGGCGGGGCCGAGGATGTGGCCGGGCACCCAGCCCTCGGCGGCGGGCGACAGGCTGTTGGCCGGTCGATAAACCAGGTACATGTTCTGCTGGTTGGTGGCCAGGACCTGAACCGTTTCACCCTGACTCACGCAGACCTCGTTCTCCTTCAGCGCCGAGTAATCCTGAGCCACGCGCATGGTGGACGACACGCCGTTACAGCCGCCGTCAATGTCCTGGGGGCGGGGGGGGGGGGGTAGGGTTAGGGATAGGGCGGGGGGGGGGGGGGGGGGGATAAGAGAGGTTAGGGTCAGACTATGAGGGCTGCATCACTGTGCTGCTGCTGCTGCTGCTGCTGCTGCTGCTGCAGGTGCTGGATCCCACCTGTAGGGGGCAGCAGAGGGAGGAGCAGGAGTGATGAAGAGGAGGAGGAGGAGGAGGAAGAGGAAGGACGAGAGTAACAACCTGTTCAGATTCTCTCAAGACAGAAAAAAGAATGTGCAGCCATTTCCTTAACCCTGACGGATGGATTCAGTTTTTCATTTTTTAAAGGTGCAGTGCGTAAGATTCGGGTCGTTTCTGTCACGTCGTAAAAAATACCACAAAACATTTACATCCTGGTATTTTCGTGAATTTATAATCACCTCACTGTTAAAACGAGCCCATCAGTGTGTATTGACACGAGGAGCGATCGGATCCTCTCTGTGGAGGCGGCCATGTTGAAGTCTGTTGTCAGGAAGTTTTCAGACTGTGTGTGTGTGTGTGTGTGTGTGTGTGTGTGTGTGTGTGTGTGTGTGAAGCCTAACAGGAAGCAGCAGCTGCACCTGCAGGATCCCACATATTTAGATTTGACCTTGGATTTCAGGGACAGGTCGGATCCACAGATGGATCGTGGCCTAAATTCACTCCTCAGGCTGCGGCAAAATAAAAATAACAACGTCCCCAAAGAATAAATAAAGAAATAAATAAATAAATGAATTAAACATTGATCTGAAATGAGCGTCAGAAGAATCGTGATCCAGATTCAATGGAAACAAACTCAAACTCACCCGGGCTTCGAAACAGGACGAACCCCCGTTGGAGGTAGACACTTTCATCTGGCTCCTCCCCCTCTCCGCCTCTTTGTCGCCGAGGCCGACGGCGGAGGACGGTCGGCTGTGAGTGGACGGCACGGCGGGTCGATTCCCGGAGGTGGAGCGGTTCCTGGTGAGCGACGAGCTGCTGCCGCCGCCGCCGCTGCTGCTGCTCTTCTCCTTCTGGTACTCGATGGGCGACTGCAGAGCTGAGAACACACACACACACACACACACACACACACACACACACACACACACACACACACACACACACACACACACACACACACACACACACACACACAGAGTTTTATTCATGTATGCTGACTCATCGAATGTCCAGACTTCTTTTTCCCGCGCTTTCTCACCGGACAGGAAGTTGCTCTGCGCGTCCAGGACTTCCTGGATGTGTTGGACCCAGACCTGCTTGATGTCGACGTTGGCGGCCTGAAGCGTGAGGCGCTCCGACGAGCCGCGGCACGACAGCACGAACTTACACGGGTCGTTGTCCACGCTCTCCTCCAGACCCAGGTACGACACCTGGGGAGGGCAGACACTTTCATGGCTCCTTCACAATAAAAGCACCAACTGTTTTTTCACGGTGTCGGGGGGAAACCTGTCTCGCGGGGTTTTTGTTTCACCTGTGATGCTGAGTCAAGTCTGACATCACAGATGAAACGGCAAACAGGAAGTAGAAACGACAAACGGGAAGTAGAAACGACAAACAGGAAGTAGAAACGGCAAACGGGAAGTAGAAACGGCAAACGGGAAGTAGAAGACAGTTCACAGAGTGGCCACTTGAGGCGGAATCCAAACGTGAGTCCAAGTTAAAATCGTCACGGACGCTACGTCCATCTTCGCTCACAGTCTACGGTCTAACCCCCCGGGGCTCCTGCTCCCGGAGGATAAGCCCCGCCCCCTCCCCCCACCCCCCGTACCTTGATGCTCTTCTTGAACTGGTATCTCTGGGTGGACGAGCCTTTCCGGAGCAGCTCGCTGAAGATGACGATCTGCTCGAAGAGGAAGACTCGTCGTTCTTTGGAGCGCGACAGGACGCCGGCGTCCTGCTCCGTCACAAAGAAGGTTTCCTGCTGCAGCAGTTTGCCCTGACTCGTCAGTTTACCCTGAGGACGGAGAGGGAGGGAGGGAGGGAGGGAGGGAGGGAGGGGGACCTGGTCAGAGGCGGCGGCCATTACGGCTCTAAAGCCAGCGTTTCACTTCCTGTGTGGAGAAACAAACGAACCTCGTATCCCTGCAGTCGACCCAGATTCATCATGTCGTTACACAGCTTCGGCACCTGAGACATTAAATCCACGGCTTTCTGTCTCACACACACACACACACACACACACACACACACACACACACACACAGGTTTAAATACTTTATGTATGCATACACTATTTTTAAGTTGAACTTTTCTATTATTATTCTTTACATTCTTACATGTTTTCTAATTAGATCTTTATTTATTTGTCTTTATAGGTAAATAAATGTCTCTTCCTTTGAACTCTGCACTTTTAAACTACTGCTGTAACAAAGTATAGATCCTGGATCCATCTATCATAGATCTATAGATCTATCCATCTATCATAGATCTATAGATCTATCCATCTATCATAGATCTATCTATCTTAGATTCATCTGTCCTATATCAATCCATCATCGATCAATCTATCATACATCTACCTATCTATTCTAGATCAATCTGTCCTACATCAATCAATCAATCAATCAATCCATCAATCCATCGACCTACCGTCCGTCTACCTAACCTGGATCTGTCGGTCCTAGATTCATCCATCCATCTGCCCTGTATCTATTTATTCTACATCGATCGATCACATCCAAGAATCTCCTGTGACACTTTTCCTCAGGACGAATAAAGTTTTGTTTTTTTACCTCGATCTGTTCACAGTCGATTCCTGCCTTGGTGCTGTACTTCAGGAAGTCCTGCGGGAGCAGACACACACAGCTGCGTTTAGTTTGCCCCCCTTCACACCGGCGCCAGCCCAGAACATTGACCTTCACCTTGAGCAGGAGCTGGTATTTGGTGATTCTCTGAATGGGTTTGATGAGGAAGTCGCTGATGTTCAGTCTGGACTGGATGTCCTGCTGGACGCCCTGCAATACACACAGCCACAGCCAGGGGGCGCCTCTTTATTCGATAGCTACATCTCGCTCATCGACACAAATACTGACACGCGTAAATATGACTGCGACAAACGGTGGCTCCACCTAGTGTTCAAATGAAAGATTTTCATGTTGGCCACATTCCATTCTTTCTTTCAGAGTTTGGACTCCTCTGATTTAGAGGATTAGATTCGAATGTTGTTATTTTACTACATAAGACTTTGTTTTGCGTTTTGAGTTTTAACAAAATAAAAAGTAAACATTGCTAAAAGTATCTCTCACCTCAAAGTAGGTGTCGTACTCGGCCACGATGAACTCAGACTTTGGTTTGTTCTGACAGTAAACCACGTACATGTGCAGCCGTCGCTCCTGGAACACAGACAACGTAATCAATGATCTATATTGATTGATTGATTTGTTGATGGATTCTCCTCAGATTCAATCACAGGCGTCTCACGTGTTTGATGAAGAGCTCGGGCAGGTGTTCGTGGTCCTCCAGGCATTTCTCCAGCTCCCCTACAAAGAAACTGACACAGACAGAGGGGCGGGCACGTTAGCGGGTCAGGAGGCGGAGCCTCCGAGGGCCCGGGAGCCAGAGGAGGTCGGGTGCAGGTCGGGGGCGGAGCTTACTCTCGGTGCCAGTCGAAGATCTGGTGGATGTTACCGAAGACGATCTTGTCTTTTCCTTTCATGTCGTCGGGGATTCCCTTCTCCTCGATCCTCTTCATGAAGCCCTGTCAGGTCAGAGGTCAGAGGTCAAAGGTCAGAGGTCAGAGGTCAAAGGTCAGAGGTCAGAGTGCATGGGATCACACTGACCAATGAAGGACTCACCTCCACCACGATGCCCAGATCTTTGACGTAGTCCTTCTCCGTCTGGATCAGCTCGTTCAGAACGAACCTGACGACAAACAACAAACAC
>JAFBJT010006951.1:224907-236325 GCA_016785325.1 Chascanopsetta lugubris
CTCTCTCACACACACACACACACACACACACACACACACACACACACACACACACACACACACACACACACACACACACACACAGGGGCATTGTGCACGATAATCTGAAGTGATTGCATGTCCACTTACATAAATTATGGACTGTGGCGGATGCATTATTTACTCAGTAGAATTAAAAAGGCATGCCAGGTTGCTGGATGCCATCCCAACATTGCTCTACACACACACACACACACACACACACACACACACACACACACTCAGAGGGAGAATTAGTAGGGATGTAGTGCAGAAAAGTGCACTAAAACATTTCCCCTCCTTTCTTTTCTTTCCTCTCCCTCGTCTCCTCTCGCTGCTTCTCTTCTTCTTTCCTGCCCGACGTTCACTCACTTCTCTGTTTCCCTCGTGTTTATCTTTGATCTCTTTTATTATATGATAATTTTACAATATTCCTGCATACATTCATTCTCTTTCTGTACCTCCACCATGTTTCTCTATGTCCGATCACCTGCTCTCTTTACACGGACCCTGAAAACCAGAATAAAGGCCTTATCAAAATAAAAGATGCCTATGAAACACAACAGTCCGATTCTGTGGGGGCAGCTCCTCACAGCAACACAGCTCAAGCTTTTCAGAGAACTTTTGGACAACCCCCCCCCCCACCACCACCANNAGAGAGGCGGCCTCTGTACCAGATCCAGAGAGTGAGAATTTTCGAATGCGGCAGATTGGAGCGGACATCAGCCGACAGGAAAAGAAGTCTGCTCCCCCCCCCACGCGGTTCCATCCATCCAGCCTCCTCAATCCTGGCCACGGCACGGTTGACTTAACACCTAAATATAGAGCGTGCCGGCTATTCATGTAGTGTTATTGCAACGCTAATGCCCACAATCGCGGATTTTCGGTGGACTAGCCGGCCTCATATCGCAGCCGCGGCTCCTGAATATGCATAGCGCCGAGAGGCGGGGAAGACGGCGGCGGCGGCGGGCGAGACACAGGAGGATTTGATGTTCAATAAAAAGAGAAAGCCTTTGACAAGGAATAGGAGCGAGGCCCAGCCTCAATATAAAGGAACCAGGAGGGGGAATTAGACGGATGGAGGATTCCCTCAGAAGTACAGACGGAGAGGAGGCTGGGAGAAGAAGGGAAGGGGATATTTGAGAACGTCTGGGTCTGTGTGAGGAGCCGGTGACAGGAAAGCAAGAAGCCATGTGCGTGTTTTTAGAGTTTTTTTGAAAGTGGAAACATTCATCTCCACGCGCTCTTTGACAGAGGAAAGATAATCCCAAACTATGGCACATCACACCGAGTCTCGCTGCTGCCGTGTTTCTCCAACTCTTTCAAAAGCTCCACGGCCCCAAACTCCACGCGCTCACGGCTCCCGGCAACTTTCCCCGCGCCGCCTCACGAGCCTCAGAGGTGCGGTGTGTACGATCTGCTGACCTCTAGAGGTCAGGTTGTGTGTTGTATCCATCGCCTCACCCTTAGGAACATGCAGGAGAACCTAGATGTTTAGTGTGTCCACTCTGGGCTACTGTAAAAACATGGCGGCCCCCGTAGAGAGGACCCTCTCCTCATGTTTACCTTAACGGGCGCATTTTAGGGTGATGGAAGAAAAGAAAACATTTAGGTGATTATAAATACATGAAAATGTTGGTATGTCATTTCTTTTTAGAAGTGACCTGAAGTGAAAAATGACACACTGCACCTTTAATGTAAATTCCTTTTTGTTTATAAAACACATGTTCTTCACCACAATACTGCCACCTGCTGTTGATAAATGTAAAACTGCAAACTAAGGTCTTTTTGAATTTCATTTTGCAGGTAATATATATTGCATGACGACAATAATAATCAAATAAATGTCTGATATGCTTTTCATGTGAATACAATAATTGTTTTGTCAAAGAAGCAGAGACATGGTGGAAAAATTGCTGCTATGCGTCTCTGCTGTATATGTTGTATGAATAATAAAGTACAGCTCTCAAAGGAAAAGAGAAAATAAAATAGAGACGAGTGATGAAGCCCTTAAAATAAAAGAACCTGTCTGATCAATGAAATGTTTGATCAGGAATCTGTCTCGGCAGGAAGCTTTACGCGTCAAATATCGAAACAACAGTGTCCATAACAGGCAGGAAATGACCAACTTTGAATCTTAATTAATTGCAAATGCCGAGCATGTGAAGCGCACTTCTCTTTGAACGTGTTCTTTACCCAGTGACTCGCTCACTTTTAACTACACTCAGCCGCCTCTTTCACTCCGCGCCGTGTTTTAGATAACGATATGGAGGAAGGACGCCACGGAACACATTGTCTTTGGAAGTTTGCGGTGATGAAAGACGAGGGAAGGATAAAAGAAGATCATCGTGGAAGTCGGTGTGTGTGTGTGTGTGTGCGTGCGTGCGTGCGTGTGTGTGTGTGTGTGTGTGTGTGTGTGTGTGTACGCGCAGCATCTGGGACACATGGTGACGCCCCTGACACTCGCAGCGCTGACTCTTTATTTCCTTTTCATCCTCTTTTTCTCTTTTCTCGCTCCTCTCACCCGGTTTGTGCCGTTGACCCTGACCGATGGAAACCTAAAGCAACATTCTACACACGGCCAACTGAAAAAGGAGCGATGCTGCTGATCCCATCAGCTGGAGCCGCGACATCTCTCTACGTCGCGCGAGGTACGAGGGCGAGGCCCCGCCCCCCGGTCTGCCTCGCCTTTTCCTCCAATCACGGCACGAATGTAAGAGTCTGAAATCAGACCACGTGACTCGGCCGACACCTGAGGATAGAAACGTGTCGCGCCCTTCGATCTCTGGTCGACTGGTGAGTAAAACGCAACATATCAAGATGTTTAAAGCACACGTGTCAAACTTGTGGCCCGTGGGCCGAATGTGGCCTGCAGGCTCATTTCCTGTGGCCTTTAAGTCATAGAACCGTTTCAAAATAAAAGTCTGAAGCAGTGGATCTCCACGGGTCTGGGTCCGGGACCCACCATCACCCCTTCAGGACAAAGCCGCGGGCCAAATGTGTGTGTTGATTACACATGCCACTGTTTAAGTGCAGCAATAAATTCAGTGTGTTTACGTTTTCACATGTATGTAAATGCATATACAATATTTGCAACTTGAATAAACCATCTTAGTTATTTTACAATCTGTTAAGCGTTAATTACATTTAGCCCCACGATTAAAACCGGCCCCTCGAGAGCAACAACAACGCGGACGTGGCCCTGGGTTTTAAACGAGTGTGATGACTTAAACAAATAGACAAAATCTTGGAGTAAAGCTGAAGAAGCAGGTTGGAAACACGGGGAGTAAAGTTCATGTGTGGAGATGAGACCGTCGCTGAATAATGCACGTACGGCAACACGGAACTCATACAATTTAATGGCGGGAAAGCATTGACATTCAGGCTCTGGTTTACATGCGTACGTGTGTAATGTACAGTCAGACAGGCGTCCTGCGCGGGGGGTCTGCCGGGACGCCGCGCGTGTGCGGCGGTTGGGGCAAGCTCCATATTAAGTGTGTTTTCCAACGCAATTAAGGTTTTGGCCTGATCCCTTCTGACACGGTAATTGTTATTTCAAACGCAAATTAATAAATCATGGACGTCTAGTTAAGAATTAAAATAGGTCTCCGCCACCGCTGCAGCCTGGACTAACCTCCACAGCCCAGTGACACACACACACACACACACACACACACACACACCTCTAGCTTATGGGCTTTTCCACAGGTTAGCATCCACACACATGCACAGTTGGAGTTGATATGCATCACGCATGCAGCATGCAGATCCCGCAGTGGAACACGTGCCCCTCAAACACACACATGTGTTATATTGTCATCATGTATGAACCTGTGTTTTCGTTATAATATGATCAAACTAAGATTTTGCTGAAACATTAAGAATCATATACATTCTATCCTGTGAATAATCACGTCTTATACCATTCTGCTGTCTTCACATTCACTCAGGCTCATTCCAACACACGTACTCTTAAAGGTGCAGTGTGTACGATTTTGGGTCATTTTTGTCACTTGTAAAAAATATTACATAACGATGACATACTGACATGGTCATGAATTTTTAATCACATAAATGTTTTATTTTTTCCCCATTACCCTTTAATGAGCCCATTAATGCATATTTACATGAGGACTGGATCCTCTCTGCGGGGGCCGCCATGTTTTTACAGTAGCCCAGAGTGGACGCGCAAAACATCTCTCTTTCACTTCAGGGTCCATCCCTCGCTCTCTTGTCCCCCCATCTTAAACCAACTGCCCCACTCTTTACCCCCCCCCCCACCCCCACCCTGTCCTCCAGTGAACTCCAGCGCTCCTCATTCCTTCCTCTCCGTTCACTGCTCATTCACATACGCAACGGAAAAGTCACGGCCCAATACAAAATTTATGCTGAATAATGCGCACGGTGGACGCATCATCGGCTGTCTTCCTCGTGCCACACACACACACACACACACACACACACACACACACACACACACACACAAATGTACTCCTGTGGTCGACACAGAGCACTTTAGCCATCACTGTGGATTAGCCTGAGACCTGTAATGCACCTTTAAGTATGCCGGGGCTCTTTGAGGCCACAAGTCACGGGCGCACACACGTGTTCACGCACGCCTTCATTTCATGTCATGGATGAGCTGAAAATACACATCAGACTTTTACTGCCTGCTCAATCTCCACTCTCTCTGGAGAGAGTCAATCTCCACCACATGTGCGAAACCCGCGGGCTGCGAGCCAGATATCATTTTCAAAATGATGAAGCAAAATAGGAAGTTACAAAACTTGCAGTTCATAGGGTGACCACTGGGGGCTGACTGCAAAAGGGAGCAAATCCCCATAGACTCCCATGTTAAAATGATCAGATGAATGAGAGGAAACACGTTTAAAGTCTGTCTGACAAATGTACAGGGAGGAATTTTGTCTCTAACTTGCTTTTATTTTTAATCAACATTTGACATTGCGCATATTTGAGGGCGTGGCTTGTTGACCGAAACCAACGGGTACATCCATCTTGACATACAGCCTACGCTTGTAACGCATTACGCCTCTGCTTTCTTTAAAGCTGTCGATGAGTCAAGCGCTGTCTTCACTCCATCCTTTTTTTTTTTTTTTTTTGAAGGCAGCTCTTCAGGAAAAGACAGAGGACCGACAGAGTGCTGACGCCGTCCTGCAGAGCCCCCCGTGACCCCGTTATTAAAATGTTTGCATGAATGTGCTTGCACACTCATACGTGGTGAGTGTGTTGCCTGTGGAGCGAGCCGGGGCAGATCAAAAGGGCCTTGAAATGTGTTTTGGTCGCCCGTGACAGATCAGTGGGCGACAATCCGCTAAAGCAGCCCTCCTCGGGAACCCCCCGCCGAGGACCCCACATCTCGGCTGAATGCGACGCCCTAATCCAGTGTGTCACCTCACACACCGGGGCCCTTCACCTTCCGACGGAGAGATGAATGAGCGAGCGGGGGCTCGCTCGCGCCGCCCTCGCTCCCCGAGAAATGACAGGAGCGGCAGAGGGCAGAGATGACCTCGTGAGAGGGGGGCAGATGAGATCAGATGGTGAGATGACAGGTCAGAGAAAGTGGAGGAGATTGAGGCACAGGAGGGACAAAGAAAAGGAGAGATTAGGAGAGGGGAAGGGGTGGGCCGGAGGAGGGGAACAGAAGGTAAACAGTGGGCTCAGGGGCGAGGCGCAGTGGAGAGGGGGGGGGGGCCGGGGGGATTAAACGGCCGAGCCGGGCCTCTGCCGGCGCGCGAGACTGGTTCTATCGCGTCGTCACCAAACAGGTCAGACCCTCGGCGGGAGCTTCCACGTCCACGCGCCTTCATTTTCAAAGACTCGAGGAAACTTCTGAGGGTGGAGTTTATCATGAACCTTCAGACTCTGACCGAGAGACAGACTTCAAACATTCACTTTACAATCGAAAACATTACCTCACTTCCACCAAAGAGACGACGTCATTACCCAGAGTCTCATTCGCAACTGGCAGTGATATACAGACTTTATGGAAAGTGGAAGAGGGTGGGGTGGTTTTTGTATTTTTAGTTTCATTTTCAAAAACTGAGTCATTTTTGTGTTATTTCTATTACAAATCATGATAAAAAATGATGGGAAATAAAATAAAATAGAAGAAGGTGGCTTCAATATCTGCAGTCACTTACATATGTATATATCAACAACAACTCAGAGAAATTCTAATAGTTTTCATGTAAAGTGTAGTTTCATCAACATCAACAATCCAAAAGAAGGTTTTTGCTGCTGCTTTGGACACAGAATGAATTTGAATATCTGGCTTGGCGCAGTGGGTGGGCATCAGGGCCACAGCTCCTCTCACATGTGGAGTCCCACAGAGTTCAGTCCTGGGTCCACTTCCTTTCCCCATTCATCTTCAGCCCACTTAGTTCCAGACTCAGGAGCAGGCTAACCCTTCGCACTGCTGTGCAGAAAAGCGCCAGATTTTCATAAGAGAAAGACTTACTCTGTTACCTTTCCGCCACATTGAGAATGGGTTCAAATGGACGCCTGCCTCCTGCTCAAGAATCAGATCAGGTCGGTTGTGAAATCGAAATGATTTCAGCCGAGGTTCTTGGAAACCGTATTTTTAAAAGCGATCACAATGAGGTGCCGGACCCCACGACAAAGGTCCCGGCCCCCAGGTGAGAGGTTCCAGAACACGTTCTTTGGCCACGCGGTCTTCAGCTGGAAATGGACTGACAACTGATGACAAGGCCTTTTCAGCAGCCTCTCTCACAAACGTGGGATTCTCAGTTGGCAGAGTACATTCCCACAGCCCTGACACGAACATCGTACATCATGAGACGAGCCCTCGAACCGCGGGACGACAATAACAACTCCATTCACCCCGAGTGCGACAAGCTCGTCCTCCACTTCACGGTCAAGATCACAGCCCCATAGGAGCCTCTGGTTTCTGTTGCATCTAAACAACTCTTCATCCAGCTCCGATGCAAAGTGTTTACAATCAGCTCAACATCCCCCTCAAGTGAACCGGCCGCTCTGCTCGCCGTGATACTTCCCGTGACGGCGCCCCGATGCAGAGACACAAAGAAGCTCATACTTCAACACAAAGGCTTCACATCGGCGCTGTCAATGGTATCAACCACGAGAGGCACTTGACCTCAGAAAATGTAATTTGACCTGGCACAGGGTCGTGGTACAATACGTGCAGTTAGGGCAGCGTATTGTGGGATTCTTTTGACAAATGTAATTTCGTACATCACCATCATGATTGCGCTACGAAGGACGATGGGTTCTCTGAGTCAGCGATTCTCAAATGGTGGGTTGTGACCCCAAAGTGGGAGAAAGAAGTTGAGAAAACAAATGCTGTGCTGTTATTTTTAGGAATTGGAGTGCCGTCTATTCACACTCCTTAACAGTAGGTGGCGATGATGACCTGTCATGCTAACAGACACTTGCCATTTCACAGATAGAAGAAAACAGCAACGTTTGTTTCCATATGTGAATGGACACGGCGAAACATAAGAATGACACCGACGACTGAAACTGCACAATCGTCTATTATTTTTATATTTTATTTAATTTGCCTCGATTTGGGCGGCGCCTTCTCATTACGAGTCATATAAAAATGCATTCATTTATAAAATACAACAGCTTTGTAAAATGTCTATATACTTAAATATATATATAAAATAATATAATTCTCTTCCTACAGATAAAGTGACAGAAATGTATGGAAATCTTACACACTGCACCTTTAAGTTCAGGATTACCATCCAGCATGGTCTTGATGCATTTCATATATTAAACGAATGCGTAGAAACAAAGTAAAAAAGACGATATTAATAATTAAGATTGAATATTTCAGCAGCACTAAAAACATGAAAATGTGACCTTTATAAAACACAGAGACAAAAAAAAAAACACAAAACTCACTCAAGTGTTTAAAGCATGAAGAGCAAACAACGATGACTGGTTGGCAAATAGTCCTTTAGATATCGACTTAAAATTGTTCAAACTGAAAAGATGAGAGATGTCCAGGATGTAGAGCGTTACTTCATAATTAAAAGCAACATTTCTTTTTTTTTTTCTGAAGAGGAAGCGGAAACAACAGCCTGGAGCAGCAGAGATGTTGTCGGTTCAAAGTTCAACATAAATGTTTGAATAGAGCCACTGATTTTTTTTGTTACTGCAGCGGAAACATTCACAAAGACTCAGGCAGCCAATCACTGAGAGGCTGGTTTCAGGGTAGCAAGAGTGCAGCCTAGCGGTCTGAGCAGCTGACGAGTGTGTGTGTGTGTGTGTGTGTGTGTGTGTGTGTGCGTGCGTCTGTGTCCGTATAATTCACATGGGCATTGTAATCAATGCATCTGATGGGTCTGAAGTGTCTGTGGTCTGCAGGGATCTTCAAATAGGTTGCCATGGTTACACCTTACATGCACACTTATGCACACAAACACTTAAAGATAAGCCTATTTTTTTTTTTATTATAAATAAATAAATAAATAAACATATGCTCCACGCGTGTGCGTAGGTCTGCTCATTTGCAACACACGAACACACGGACACAGGAAGTTAAAGATAAAATAAGTTGAAAAAGCACTTTTTCAAACATGTCCGCGGTCCGGGGCAATCCATTTCAAAACGGTCCCCACAAGGACAGCCACTCCTGACCACACACACACGCACGGTGGCGCGACCCCAGAGAGCGGGCCAGCTGCGTATGTGCTGGAGCAGTAACCCGGCGTTAATTATAAATCAATGGGCCAACTGTAAACACACAACTTCTCCCGTGCATGGCAACATCCATAGGGTGTGTGTGTGTGTGTGTGTGTGTGTGTGTGTGTGTGCCACTTAAAGGGCTGAGGCCACTGCAATATTCATGGCTGCTGATAACAGATGGCAGACACACACACACATTGATACAGGACAATTACACCGACGCAGACAGACGAGAGAGAGTCAGAGCAGAGCTCAGCGCCTGAGACACTCGGCCTCCGGGACCATCGTCTTCAGGACCATCGTCTTCAGGACCATCGTCTTCAGGACCATCGTCTTCAGGACCATCGTCTTCAGGACCATCGTCTTCAGGAGGAGGAGACGCTGAAACTACCTTTTCAAACTGGATCCAGGAGGGAAAACATAACGATTCATAGCCCTCAGCATCCCACTGTCCCTGGACTGAACTGGAAGGGGCCTTGGAGGAGGCGTCTTGAGCTGTTATTTACTTTTTGTTTTATTAACTCGCCTGAAACCTTGGACTGAACACTCTCAAGCAGCCTTCATCGTCACGCCGTCATCTGTCCATCCTTTGCAAGGGCGTGGGACTCGGATCAATTAGCCGATTATTCATCAAAATTGATTTACGTGTCTTTAAATCACTGGATGAAAAAAGAAATACGCGATAAAAAAGGTTTCTAAATCTTAGGATCCTCTTCATCCTCGCAGGTTTTCAGATCTTTGTCTACGTTTGGATTTTGGTGTCGAAGTCAAACAACGACAGTATCGAGGCTCAGAATGTGCTTTGTGAAGCCAACTCACTTAAAGGTGCAGTGTGGCAGAGTTCTCTCATTCTGTCACTTCTAAAACGATTGAAAAAAAACAAATGAGGTCATTTGATTTCCGACTCTCGATATACTGTCACTGGAATCGGAAGAAAATCAAAGCCTGAGCGCGAATTCGGGCCATGACACAAACAAACAAGTCACTTGAAATACAGTGGTCCACCTGTAATTCCAGCCGAGCGGCTCAGTTGGCAGAAGGGGCTCGGAGCCGATTCTGAGGCGCGAGAAACGCGTCGTGAAGCGAAGGCGGAGAACGTTTCAGAAAACAGGGATGATGTAGAAAGACATTTTGGAAGAAGGAGCGAATTTGAAGATAAGCCTGAGTCTGAGTCTGCACCAGAGGATTTTCCCCCCAGACCGAGGGTGGCAGGCTCCCTCTGGCACATATCAGCTTTAAGACCCCCTGAGCAGAGACCTGTCAGCTCGTGCTACGGGGGGGGGGGGTAACTCGTTTGCTAACTAACAGAATACTGCATGCGATACCCGGGCCACAGAGTAGCCATGATGCTTCAGCCAGTCTGTGATTATGACAAGACAAACATGTACCATCATCACCAGGTGAAATCTCTGGGACTCTATGCAAACTGTGGGCGTGTCCTTTGTCGGCCATCTTGCCGAATCCTAACTCCTCCTGGTTCTTTGAAAAACGGGCAAAGCGGAGCAGTGGTTCGGCTCCTGGTGCCGTCACCTCACCTGTGGTCCGTAACGGGTCGGCTCGGGAGTCGGTCACGAGACCACCCCCCCAAATATGCGCAGCTGATAAACCCCCCAGGCTGATCATCTGTGGGGTCACCACGACAACAGTTACATCAACTACAACAATCAGGGAGAGAAGGAAATCAAGGATCCTGTGTGACTGCTGTGATACTGTAGAGAAAGTTCCCTCATTGCTTTTATTCTGCAAATGAATAATAATAAAAAAAACAAAAATAAGATCAGTAATGAATAAAGACAGTTAAATCAATATTCTCTCAGTGGACTCGGGCACCTGCGCAATCTCAACTCAGATGCATCTGGTTTACTTCATTTAACACAGAATATTCTATTCTGGGAGAGAATGTGATCATTTAATTATATGCTCATTACTGGAGGCCTGACGGAGTGGACTATAGGGTACACACAGTACACACAGTACACACAGTACACACAGTACACACAGCACACACAGTACACACAGTACACACAGCACACACAGCACACACAGTACACACAGCACACACAGTACACACAGTACACACAGCACACACAGCACATACAGCACTCACAGTACACACAGCACACACAGTACACACAGTACACACAGTACACACAGCACATACAGCACATACAGCACTCACAGTACACACAGTACACACAGTACACACAGTACACACAGCACACACAGTACACACAGCACACACAGCACATACAGCACATACAGCACTCACAGTACACACAGTACACACAGTACACACAGCACACACAGTACACACAGTACACACAGTACACACAGCACACACAGCACAGACAGCACTCACAGCACTCACAGTACACACAGTACACACAGTACACACAGCACACACAGCACATACAGCACTCACAGTACACACAGTACACACAGTACACACAGTACACACAGCACTCACAGTACACACAGCACACACAGTACACACAGCACACACAGCACATACAGCACTCACAGTACACACAGTACACACAGTACACACAGCACACACAGTACACACAGCACACACAGTACACACAGTACACACAGTACACACAGTACACACAGCACACACAGCACACACAGTACACACAGCACACACAGCACATACAGCACTCACAGTACACACAGCACACACAGTACACACAGTACACACAG